>CAAKHC010014805.1:0-15246 GCA_901007825.1 Macroramphosus scolopax
GTGCACACACACACACACACACACTGTGACTGTGTAAACAGATTTATGTCCCCACAGCGTGAGGAATACCTGTTATGTGTGCACACACAAACACACACACACAGACACACACTAGCACACAGGCAGATTGTTGGACTTATTTTGCTTCCCTGATTTATTTGGACGTTCTGCTTTCTGCTTGCAATTTCCAACGCAGTGTTACTTCAATATGCAACCAATTTCTTGGTGCAGCCTCCGTGCACGATTACCCTTTGCACTCTAAGTGAATTTCCGCACCCTTAAATCATCAGCATACATATGGAAAAGGCTTAACACAAATCTTTTCTTTGACCTATATACGGCTCTCTCCCTCCAGCACTTTGGCAATTTAAATGTTCCTGTTTGGATATTTACAACAATCTCACAATTATTTATGATGCTAAGATGAAAGAGCTTCATGTGTGTAGTTAAGCAGCATTAGTGTGTGTTTGTGTGGCGGCGCATCAAATTAAAGCCTAGAGAGAGACGGAGGGGTCATTACACCGAGCTGAGAGATGGAGGAAGTGTTTCTTCTGATCGCTGGCTGAATTTAACTACCTTAACCTTAAAACGTGTCAGTATACCCTGTAGTATCCTCAGAGAATCATTCATGTTCATATTAGCATATGGAAAACAGCATTTCAGTCTCCTTTTTTCAATGGTTATGGCTCATTTCTTGGACTTGAATTACAAAATTCAGTTCAGCAATATGGTTTTGGCCCATAAATAAAATTATATAATTGTCATAATCTAATCTACGAAACCGTTAAGGTGGCCGAGGTGACACTGACTGGAGTTTCTGATACGTCTTTAATGACACATCCATCAGGTGACCAGATTGAGACCTAATCAATTACGACCAGAATAGAGAAAGATATGTCTCCATGTGATGTACCGATTTACTTCACCAATACACGTTCTTTATTTGTTCCTGATAAATTTAACTGTGAAAAAGAGAAGACTGATACCAACTGCATCAGCAACACGAGTTTAAGACTTAGTAACAGTCTAAACACTGGTTGTACTTACTGATCAGTGAGTACAACCAGTGTTGTACTTACCGATCAGTGAGTACAACCAGTGTTTACTGATCAGTGAGTACAACCAGTGTTGTACTTACTGATGGGTGAGTACAACCAGTTTTTACCGATCAGTGAGTACAACCAGTGTTGTACTTACTGATGGGTGAGTACAACCAGTGTTGTATTTACCGATCAGTGAGTACAACCAGTGTTTCCTGATCAGTGAGTACAACCAGTGTTGTACTTACCGATCAGTGAGTACCACCAGTGTTGTACTTACCGATCAGTGAGTACAACCAGTGTTTCCTGATCAGTGAGTACAACCAGTGTTGTACTTACTGATGGGTGAGTACAACCAGTGTTGTACTTACTGATCAGTACAACCAGTGTTGTACTTACTGATGGGTGAGTACAACCAGTGTTGTACTTACTGATGGGTGAGTACCACCAGTGTTGTACTTACTGATCAGTGAGTACAACCAGTGTTGTACTTACTGATCGGTGAGTACCACCGGTGTTGTACTGTTCAGTAAGTAACTCCTCCCCATGTTGTCCCTTGCTCTGAGCTGGTCTGTCGGGGTCTGTCCTCACCACCTAATCCTGCTCTCCAGCACAGCAATGCAGATTGTGACCATGATCTTGGTTCCAATACAAAACAGTCTGAGTGTTTGGAGAAAGTGAAGCACACACACATTATTAAAGTGGACACTTCATTTCACTTTGTTGTCTATATGTGTTCCCAAAGGCTCATGGGAACACACCTGCTCGATTTAACTGTCACCAATGATCACAAGGTCATGGAGATCTCATCCCCCAAGGGTCAAATCAATTATGTAGTTTTATTATCGTTAAGGACGAGGTTGTGGCTGTCACATTATACCTTAAAGGTGGAAATCTCCTTGTGGGAGGTTTCAGGGCAGCCGGCATCGCGCAGCAGGCTGAGCATAATTGTCTCATTAGAGAATTTAATGATGTGATTGTCTTCTGCATTCATTGGTACACATTGTGCAGAGGAGGCCTCACAGCCTCTTAGGAAGGAGCACTGACCCTTTACTTGTTGGGACCTGGAAGAAAGAAAGAATAAAACCACTTGATAAAGTAGTTTGTTATCTGTATACAGAAAGGCAAAAAGCTGTTGATCAAATGAAATCTAAAGATTTTATTTTGCTTTATTTCAATGCTTTCTCATTTAGTTTTGTTTTTTCAAGCAACAAACTGACTGTATTTGAAAATGTCTTTTTATTGTATAATATTATATTATCATAACAGGTTGTGCAGCTGTAATAACTGAATATATTTTAACTTATAACCATCAAAAAACAAAACAGGGACAATTAATGAAGGTCAAGACAGAATAAAAGAATATAGGACTGATGACACTTAAGAAGGGCGATGCCGACCATTAAGGAGCTGTTAGAGATACTAATCTTTGCCCGGGGCAAGACAGTGAAAAACACTTGGAGGGCTCTGTATTGTGCAGGATTAAAGCCCAATACATCTTAAATATATTTATTAAAACACGGTCATTGCCTTGACTTTCCTGTTGGTGAAGCGGCTCGTCTTATCTTCTCATGGCACATTGTTTTCTTGTGGTTTGTTGCTGTGCAGCTGCCTCAGTGAAGAGGCTGATGGAAGCCAAGCTCGTTGTTAAAGGGTCCAGCCTCCAAATACAGTATGAAGCATCCTACCAGGGATGGTAGCAGCACACATTCAAACATATACACAGAACTACATTGTGTTTTGGTTTGTTGTTAAAGTCTTTAAACATGGGGAACAGTGATGGCAGTAGGAAGGTAAATCATTACCGTCCAGCAGGAGGGAAGTGTGTGTGTGATTGCAGTATCTGTTGCTCCTTCTCGTCCCACTTCACTGGCCTCCCAGCTGCAGTTCATCTGTAAACTCTGTGCTGAGACCATGAAAAGCCCTCTCACTGTTTAACGATCATTACTGCCCGTAAAGACCTGGGCTCAACACACAGCCAACAGATTGACTGCTCTCGGAAGTAATCCAATGTATTATTCGCTCCATTTGACCAGGCTGTCTCTGGGAGAATGAGGCAACACTGGACCAGGGCCTCGGCAACCCAGAATCTGTTATTCCTCCTTCTCTCTTCCAAGTCTTGCTTTGAATGTGCAGGTGGAACCTGGGAGTTTCATAACAAAGTGTCTTATTTAAACAAGATCCACTTGAGTCGCCTGAAGTCCTGCTAGTTCCCTTTTTAATACGCAAATGTATGCAACAAGGTGCTCCCTAAACTAATCAGCTCTTCTATCTGAGCACAAGGCTTTTGTGCAGATAAAATGTAACAGTGAGGGGAAAAACACAGACGTTGTGTTCAGTCGGAGCTTATTGTTGCTGCTCTTTCGACAGGGCACGAAGGAAGAGCTGTACTTGAAGGTTTTTAATATAAGCCCCCTTATATTAAAATCCTTGCCTTATATCGGAGTGAACAGTATGTGGAGGTTGTCTGAAGGTCTACTGAGACTGAGAGCAGAAAGTGTGCATGAACCTCTGAACAATCGGGAGGTTTAGATTCTGCTCCAGTCTGGACGGCACAGCAGCTCTGGTTGGACAGTGATGCATCGTGGGCTTTGTAAAGGGAGGTGAAATGCTGTTAAATGCTATAATGCGTATATATATCTAAGGTAATTTATACAGTATGTTACATTACGATGACAAAACATCATATACGGCAAAATCATGAAATATGACGTATGTCGAAGTCCCCCCGGATCAAAGTACTGCTAACAACCATCAGAGTCCACTGGGTTGTTTTCTAGATGTCATGTGGACACTGCCCCTTGTCAGGCCTCCGGATGTTGTCCAATCAGAAGCAAGGGGGGTTTATGTAGGAGGACTTAAAGATAAAAGAGTTTGTTCCAGGGCTGCAGTGTAAGATTCATTGTTTCAACTGAGAATTGAGAAAATGCAAACTAGTGGAGTCCCACAGTCGAAATATAGAGCCTGAACCTGAGTGTGAAGCCCCTTTGAGTGCAACACTGACAGTGTCCATGATGAAGTTTCATGACAGACTGTAACCATGGAAACAGATGGAAAGCTGAGGTGTAACATATGAATGACGTGTGGACTATTAGATGAATTAGTGAACATGTTCTAATCTAGAAGGAAGACATTGATTCAGTGTCCAGCCGTAGCTGGTTGGACACGGTCTTACGGTTGACCAGTTCAGAAGCTACTCTCAACTTGTGCTAGCATCTCTTCCTCACTACTCACTCACGTTTTTTACATTTGACCTTTGCACATTGAATTAAATCATCAAGGTGGAGGACACATTTGAACTCAATCACAAATGCCACGGATGCTTGTGCAGCCGTTTAGCCGGCCGGCCGGGGGCCCAGGAATCTCTTCCTTCTGGCTACAGCGGTGCGTTCACAGCTAGCCTGCCTGTAGCGGCTGCAGCGGTGCCAGTTGGCAGTCAGACTGCCATGGAGCAGGACGGACAGTTGAGACTAATGCAGGACATATCAGCCAATCCTCGGACATGGGCTGGCAGGGGGAGCCAAGGATGTGTGAGTGAGGCTGAGGCGACCAAACAGAGGGGGAAACCACCGGCACTGAGCCCAGATGCAGCTGCACCATGCTGAGCAATGAGCGGGGAAGGATACGTCAAAGAAAATCAACGTGTATTATGACACTGGATATTAGAAATAATTCCAGCCCATCATGGCAGAGGATCCTTATTGGTTTTCCTTTGGCATTGTTTCCATGGTGCTCGCATTTTACCACCTCATGATACGGTGTTGAAGGGGCGGGGCAAGTAGTAGTTACAGTAGAGGTTCAAACACTGGTTACAAAGAGAAGACACAGATGTTAGATGATTGGAAGGTTGTAAAACACATCCCAGGTTTCTTCAACTTCTCTGTCTGTGAACGTCCCTGACAGCTTCACCTTTGACCTCCAGCTGACTGCAGCTGCACCCTGAGTGTTCCTCTGGTTGGCAACATTAGGTGTGTTTTCTGTCACTTGCTTTGATAATCTGGACTCTCCGGTTGTTTAAATCACTCTTGACT
Organism: Macroramphosus scolopax; assembly: GCA_901007825.1. NCBI lineage: Eukaryota > Metazoa > Chordata > Actinopteri > Syngnathiformes > Centriscidae > Macroramphosus > Macroramphosus scolopax. The sequence goes on from CAAKHC010014805.1 coordinate 5,072, forward strand.
TCATCCACAATAAAAATGCCATTTTATGAACTTTTAAAATAAGAAGTTGATGGATTAGAACTTTTAAATCACCCTAGAAACCTAAATTATCATCATTTAAAGTAGAAAGTTTCACTAACTTTCACTACAGCTAAAGTCTCTTGCTTCAACAAAGATACGTTTTAATCTTAGTGTGTAATTCATTCCCACAGAGTTCTGTTCTGTGTTGTCTGGGCAACAGTAAAACTGAAGGTTTGATGTCTTTCGATCACAATCTTTATCTCCTTTACAGTGAAGCCGTATCAGTGTTCCCAAAATCTTTGCTTTCCATAGTCTCGATTATTTTATTGCCGTATATTAAATGCGACAGCGATCGAGGGTTCAGGTCGGGACAACTTTGTGGCTCACATTCAAGTTATTACACAGAGTAACAAGTCTTTTTCCCAGAAGTGTGTGTAGCTTTTATTAATCATCAGCACTGCAGCAGATGAAGATGAAGTAGTTTTATACTCCTCTCCAATCATTCACTCCTCAGCCTTTGACACCGAGTTTCCTTCTGCCTTACGAACCCACCGTAGGTTTACGTTACAGGTTTGTTATTGTTGCTAACTATTGGGAACCAGTACACAGCAGACACTGTAATCTGCAATGCATTCAATCATGTTCCACCAACTTACCCACAAATTAGAGCCTCAAGCTCATTTTCAACAATATTTTTTTAATTTCCCAATTTGCAGCAGCTCCTCGTTGCAGCAGCTCTCAATCTGCTCTTCAGAAGAAATGTCTACCAACCTCTCCTAACTAAAGGTTGCCATGTCCTCCACAGGACATCCTTCTATCCCAGTCCAGCCTCCGTTAATGTGGTGACCCCCACCTCACCAGGAGCAACGGGTGTCACATCCGAATCTGATGGACACAGTTACATAATATACTTACAGACGCTTTAATGTAGCACTGATCTAAAACTGCTGCTCTCATTAAATCACTGCTGGATCAGTTAATCCATTTTATGATTGTATCAGTCTTTCAAACCAACATTCAGTATCATTATCCAGATTCAAACTTTACAAAACTAATGAATCTGGATTCCCACGGCTCTAAATGGGAGAGCATCTCATCAGGTAGGCTACTACAGACAGTATGCAAAGATCACAAGGTAGAACAGCCAGCCTGGGCTGACCTCAAGGGTTGTTGGAAGAGACAGAAATCAACGAGGGAACAATAAAACACCACAACAAACACATGGTGGAGGGTCTGAACACATGTTGGGATTCAAGAGGCAAAATAAATCCAATAAAATCCAACAAAAATAAATGTCCAATAAATAAGAAGATAATGAACGTTCAGAGTTTACTGACAGGTCGGTAAGAGGTAACCTCACACCGCTCTTCATCTACTTGGTGATTGTAACATTAAAGACTGCATTACAGGATGAAATCATATTTCACAATCATCATTATCCAGTTTAAATACTGAAACCAGTCCAATAAATACAGTCTGATCAGATGACTTTTAACAACTGGGCGCAGTGATTGATGGCGACTTTATGATCCCACTGCTTTAACTGATGCTTTGCTTCCTCATAATGAAACATCACCATGTTGGATCAGGGTATCTCAATGCCACATGAACAGTTTCAGCTCAACAAGAGTCGCTCCGGTTCGACAGACACAAAGGATCAATAAACAAGTTCCAGGGAGGAGACAGACGAGGCGCTGCTGTCTACGAGTCCTGGAACCCTGCAGACTGCTGGGCCTTGGAAGCACAAGGTTGAGAAGCACTTATCTATTGAGAGGGAAGAGAGGAGAAGATGAGAGGAGATGGATGAAGATGGAGGGTGGAAGTGGGGTGATGAGGTGCTGGCTGAATGGAGGAGAGTGGTGTGGGAGGAGGGAGCCTCAGGCTGGGATTTACAGGACGAATGCCAAGAGAAGTCTAGCAGTCTCTTGACTTACTTGTGTTTTTCATGGTCTCCCCGTTTGCTGCTATTTTACTACAGCAGGACAAGAGTTTATATAAGCCATTTGAGGCTGGAAGAAAAATAGATCTAAACTAAATATTTACATATATTTGCTTTGATATATGAGGTAACCAACCATCTCAGCATTGCACGACACCCACACAGCTGACAGATACCGTTCTGCCAATGTTTCAGCTGTTTCAAACCACATACACACTTGATGAGCAATATTACAGACTGAAGATTGTGTTGCCTTTAAGGCATAATGTTGGATGGACTTTTATTTTGAAAAGGCCTTTATTTTGAAAAAGCGTTTGTCATGCTGAAGGATCTTATCTTATGTTCTGTCTCCACACTAATCCACACTGTCAATTTCATAGTTGCATTTACAAGTTAATGTTAAGAAGGTTATTTACATGAAAAATAATTTGATTTGTTTGTAATTAAAAACGTTTTATTTACATTGGAAAATACACATGTTGCCAACAAAATGGTGATTTTTGTATTCTGTCTGTTACAGTTCTCACTCTGTTTGTGTCAGAGGATGTAAAGAGCCACAGTAAAACAGCAGTAAAGCTTACTACGACTCAAGTCATCATTTTTGCAAGAAAGAGTTTAGCTAGTTGGATAGCTGCAGTTCCTCCACTGCAGTGAGGACAACGTAGTGAAGAGACAAAGGGAAGCTGGTGTTGTACATCGTGGTAAAATGGAAGTAAAACAAAGTGACAAGATTTCAGCTGCAAGTGGAAGAAGTGCACGGTCATCTGTGTCATTGTTGGAAAAATGTTAAAGTTGTTATCATTGCTTCATGTATGGCAAAAGGCCCCGACGACACTATCATGCACCCGATGATATCCTGTAACACTGAGTTAAAGGGCACCGGGGTTCTGGTCAGACAGTCTAATGATGCATGTGAAGGTCTAATGATACATGTTTGGTCTTACTGGGAACGTCTCCCAGAAATGTCTGTCATACAGACAATAAAAGGCAGGAGACAGGCGGCTGCTCTTCGAAGACTGAGGGTGGATGCTGCCGTGATCCAGCTAGCTGCCTGTCTTCCCTGCAGAAAAGATCTCTAACAAGACTGCCTGAATTTCTTCGTCTGAAGGTTGTATTGGTAGAACTTGTAGTTCTCTCTCCGATCCGAGGGTGAATCTGACAGTCATCAACTAGCTCCATTAACATTGGAGAAATTCAAAAATGTGTCACACGGACTTAAAAGAGTCTGCACAGCCCGTCCATCCCCAGTGTAGGCCAACAGCTGACCACGGTGCACCCGGAAACACCTGGCACAGTACTTGGCTCGGCGTGACCTGGTGAGTTCAATTTATAACAATTTGACGATAAGCCCGAAAACTATCATGCTTGGCAATCATGGTACAGCAACGTCCCTCAAGGGCTCGGTCTCATAGCAACCGAGGAATTGGACATGATGACTAAACGGCTCCGTAGGGAATCCAGCGACCACGTCAAACGTCTACGCTCAGTGCACGTAACAAATCCAGTCATAGCACTCAAACAGGCCTGGGAACGTCTCCAGGAATGTTATGCTGCACCTGAAATAATTGAAAAGGCTCTTTTCAACCGGCTTGACAATTTCCCAAGAGTTTCAGGAAAAGAACACGTGAAGCTACGTGAACTAGGAGACCTGCTTATGGAACTACAGTGTGCTAAGGAGGATGGCTACCTCCCAGCCCTGTCCCACACTGCACCTGGCATTGAACCTATAGTTGCAAAACTGCTTATGGGCTCCAAGAAAAATGGATCTCTAGTGGTTCGAGACACAAAGACGAAAATGGAGGACGATTTCCACCGTTTGAATTCTTCAGCAGGTTTGTGTGCTACGAGGCGCGGAAGAGGAACGACCCCAGCTTTGCTCTTCCGAGCACTAGTGGCTCACCTTTAAAGCCTGAAAAACCTTTCTTTAAAAACACAAGGAATCCCATTTCGGTTCAGACGTCTTCTCAACAGGCTCGAGTACAAACAGACTTGTGAAAAGTGTCAGCGACATGGCAAACCACATCCCATCAAACGATGCAAAGCCTTCAGAGCCAAAAATCTGGAGGACAGAAAGGCCTTTCCCAAAGAAAGAGGAATCTGCTTTAAGTGTTGCGGCTCAACTACTCACTGAGCCAGGGACTGTGCAACTGCAGTGAAGTGTGTGGAGTGTGATAGCTTCTATCACGACTCTGCCGTGCATCCGGGCCCTGCTCCTCAAGTCATGGCTCCCTCAACTTCACCACATAACGGAAAAGCAACGACATCAAAGCCGTCGTCAACTCAAACTGCACTGAAGTTTGTGGTACAGGACAAGTTAGCCGGTCATGTTCTAAGATTTGCCTTGTGAAAGTATATCGCAAAGGTCAGCCGGACAAAGCTACCAAGGCCGATGTCATCCTGGATGACCAGAGTAACCGGTCGCTAGCAAGGTCCAGTTTTTTCAAACCGTTCAACGTTGAGTGTGAACCATATTCTTACTCTCTGAAAACGTGTTCCGGCGCAATGGAAACATCCGGCCGAAGGCCTGAAGACTTTGTGGTTGAGTCACTCAATGGAAAGGTCGCAATCCCTCTCCCACCACTCATCGAGTGCAATGAGATACTTAACAATCGGTCCGAAATCCCAACGCCAAATGCAGCTCGACATCACCCACATCTGGTAAAGGTAGCAGAGCACATTCCAGAGGTCGACCCTGCTGCTGAGATCCTCTTGCTGCTTGGCAGAGACATAATTAGAGTGCACAAGGCACAGGAACAAGTCAACGGAACCCACAGCACCCCCTTCGCCCAACACCCAGACCGAGGCTGGGTGCTAGTTGGAGAAGTCTGCTTCGGGAACGCACACAAGCCCAGAAAAGATTCATAATGGCGAGACAGGATCTCTACTCAGTCCAGTAAGGCTGCAGAAGAGATGCTGGGATAAACCGTATTCAATCGCACTGAACATGACAACAAGCTGGCATCTTCAATCAAAGATGAAATCTTCTTGAAACTGATGGACAAGGAGGTCTACAGAAATGAGTCACAAAGTCGGGTTGCCCCACTCCCATTCAGGTAACCAAGACAACGCTTGCCTAACAACCGAGATCAAGCAGTCATCCCCAGATGAGGTGGGTCCCTGTGTGAGGGACCCCAGATGAGGTGGGTCCCTGTGTGAGGACCCCCAGATGAGGTGGGTCCCTGTGTGAGGAACCCCAGATGAGGTGGGTCCCTGTGTGAGGAACCCCCAGATGAGGTGGGTCCCGGTGTGAGGAACCCCAGATGAGGTGGGTCCCTGTGTGAGGAACCCCAGATGAGGTGGGTCCCTGTGTGAGGGACCCCCAGATGAGGTGGGTCCCTGTGTGAGGGACCCCCAGATGAGGTGGGTCCCTGTGTGAGGGACCCCCAGATGAGGTGGGTCCATGTGTTAGGGACCCCCAGATGAGGTGGGTCCCTGTGTGAGGGACCCCAGATGAGGTGGGTCCCTGTGTGAGGGACCCCCAGATGAGGTGGGTCCCTGTGTGAGGGACCCCCAGATGAGGTGGGTCCCTGTGTGAGGGACCCCCAGATGAGGTGGGTCCCTGTGTGAGGGACCCCCAGATGCCCCCAGAGAATGTGTGGGGCATCCTGAGAAGCAACGAGTACAATAGGATTGAAACGTGTGAGGGCGACCCGATGCCGGAGGAGCATGGATGTTCTTTTAAAAGGAGCCGGCAGCGTGACGTCGCCCTGCCTGACTGTCCGACCAGCGAGCCTGGATCTCTGGCTGCGAGGCCACCATGTAGATAAGACTGGTTAATGGGACTGCTCTCTCTTTTTTGTTTCAAGACCTAAATAAAGAAGCACATACACTAGCAGCCAAAAGGGGAATGAATTGCCCAAAAATATGAAGTACGCTGCGTCATCAGGGTACAAAAGTACAAAAAGAAACAGCCTTATCATGGCTACATGCCGTCTGTCCTACACAGCTGTAGAACACAATCGTTTCGGGGCACTCACGTTCACCCTGCCGACACTTTAACGGGGATGTTACTGCATGGAAACCTTCTCAATTACTGACAACAGACTCTCTAATCTCCAAAGTAAATCCCTAAAGACAAAACAATACATCCACACAACACACAGTACAGATATCCCATTAAAAGCTCCCGTTGTTCAACACCAGGACCTCCAGAGGACGGCTGCCTCCCTCCAAACACCTTCACCGGATGAACCAGGTCTGTGTGTTTGACCTTTTGGAAGTGTAGAAGAAGACAACATTGATTGCAATTAGATCCTGTCGGTGTGTCGGGAGATTAAATAATCAATGAAGTTATGCTTATGCTGAGTCTCATTTAATGGTGAAAAGGAATTATCATTTCCGCTGTGGAGGGTTTGCAGCAGGAGGGAGCTGTTCGTTGTTGTCCTTCTCTTTGATTCAGTTTGTGTTGCCCATAAGAAGATGCAACAACCACTGAGGTCAGGACCTCTGTATGATGCCTGAGGTGGATATAATATACGTTATTTTCCTCTTCACGGTTCTTTGATTTAGAACTACTTGGATCTATAGCTGAACATGGATAATTAGATCCACCGACTGACTGTGAGCAGCAGCAATGTGCAATAAAAAGAAGAAGAGGATCCCTAAACCCAGACCGGCAGGTTGTATCGACGCTTGTCACCGACAGCAGCTCCTGTCCATCATCACACCTCCACCTCATACAGCCCGATGTGCTGAACTCAGATTGACATGCGCAGCGTCACAGCACCACTGGGGCTGAAATGTTGACTTCAGTTTTACTCTCATTGAAGTTTAGAAAGTTTGAGGCCGTCCAAACATCGATGTCTTTCACAAAGCAGTAATCATCACTCTGTTTCAGACGGAGGCTCAGACATTGATAGACGCTCTGATTTTTCAACCTGGCTCCTATTATCTGATGTGTTTGGATCAGAATGATTAAGAGGAATAAAAATGATTGGAATCAGTCCAATACTGAGTGAGACAGCTCTCGCCGGCGGCACCGCAGGCAGTTGTCTGTGTTCACGTCCGTCCACTAGAAGTGCTTGTTACCGCCACTTACAGGCTCAGACTGTAATCATCACTGTCTGTCTTCACAAAGCCGGAGCAGACTCCCTCCGTACGCTCATTCAATGCACTATAAGTGATTGGAGATAACTCCCCATCCCCGACTTCTTTCATGCAATTATGTATTCAGTGGTTGAAGCGAATATGAGGCTGCAACTTGTAAAAAAAACTAGAACGAACTACTAAAGAACCGTTTCTGTCTCGACCATCCTGGGACCTCTGACCATCCAACCATGACATCCTGTATATCCTGTGGAAGGACAGACCGGTGACCTCACTAAATGGTGAGTTTCGATCTGTCCAGAGGTGCTTGGCACAAATCCAGAAACACAACGTACACACAGACGACTCTCAACCGCTGTATGAACATGGAGGTCTGTCAACTGGTTGCACGAGTCAGAGCAGGATTGTGTTTGCCTTTTAAAGCATCATGCAGAATTGTAATTGTTCTTTTGATTAGGTGCTTTGTGTGCTTAAAGGCATTGAGCATCATTTTGCAAATAAGGGTATCAATGTAGAACAAATGTCATATTGTTTCTTCAGTTTGAGTCGTTATTTTCAAAACGTGCTGATATAAACTGAAACCAACAAGATGCCTGACAGGTGGAAACTCAATCTAAAATCACCTCACAGTCATTGGCCGACTAAACATTGTTTGGTAATGTTCCATGTTTCTCCCAGAGCCTGTATCAGCTGCCTGCTTCACTATCAGCCTCACTACCAAACCAACACTGAAGGATGTAGATCGTGTGTTTTATATTGCACACCAGTCCGCAGCCGTCCGGTGGGATCGGACCCGGGACCGCAGCATTCAGCCCTGTTTGGAGACCGTCTGCGTGGGTAACGTGGTCGGACAGATGGCCGGCCGGACAGCCAGCTGTCACCGCAGGTGGAGGCTACCTGTTGGCTCCAGAGCGGTCCAGGGGAGAGTCGGGCCTCTGGGCTCTGGGCTGAGATGGGGGCCTGGGGAGATGCAGGTCTTCAGGGTGGAGGAGAGGGAAAGATGAGGGGCCGTTGTTTGATTTGGCAAGAAGTGGACCAACAGAAGGCTGCAGTGAACAGGACAACACAGATACAGAGCATGTGGAAGCAGTTTACATGATATTATATTATTATAGCTGGAATATTAATATTCTACCGTTTAGATTTGTTGTTGTTTTCCTCTGCAGGATGCTGCTTCGGTCTTTGTCCTCTCTGGGCACAAATAAAGAATCTATCTTCTCCTGAATTGTCAATTATACAATTTGACATTCATTGAAACGTCTGGAACTAATAAGGAACCAAAACAAAACCACAGCAGACAAAGAGGAGAAACGTGGGCATGGTGCTGCTGCTGGGTTTGGTGGTGAATCCTCTGATCCTGGTCTGAAGGAGGACGACAGCCGCCTGCTCTGTGAAGGAGGTTCACCGACTTTAGATGAAGGGAAGCAGCTACCTGCTGCTACGTGAAGCTGAACTCCCTGAACCCCTTCAGAACGTCTCAACTCCTCACCAGCAGCATCAGGTGACCTGGTGTTGATGTTAACAGCTGCATGCCTGTTTGTTTCTGGAATACTTACTGAATGAATAATAGATGGAACTTAAACAATATTAATGGATGCTGTCGCTGACCCTGGTTTGAACTAGTGTTCTAATTTGATTGAGGTAAATCCTACAAACAGCAGTTACTTCGTGCCGGCTGCGTTCAGCCAGCAGCTCCAGAGTTTAATACCTGCTGTTGGTGAAGGAATCTTCTTGAACTGCTGCATCTCTGGAGGGTGACCACCCTGCTGAGCGGACGTTTTTATGATTCCTGATTTAATGAAGAACTGCGTTTGATGCAAACTGAGTGATAAAATCCTTTTGTTGATCAATCGATTAGTGCAGCTGGAGGAAATTAAAGTCTTCAGTCGTATGAAAACAACATTTTTTTATTTCTCTATTCGTTTTTCCTTTCCTGAAAACATTTTATATTTAAGATAGAGAAGGTTTGATTGTATAAATAATATATGGGTGTGTGAACAGGAAATACATTTAGATTGTATACTGGATGTACTGGATGTACTGGATCTACTGGTTGTACTGGGTGTACTAGATGTACTGGGTGTACTGGATATACTGGTTCTACTGGATGTACTGGTTGTACTGGGTGTACTAGATGTACTGGGTGTACTGGATATACTGGTTCTACTGGATGTACTGGTTGTACTGGATGTACTGGATGTACTGGATGTACTGGATCTACTGGTTGTACTGGATCTACTGGATATACTGGTTGTACTGGATGTACTGGATTTACTGGTTGTACTGGTTGTACTGGTTGTACTGGTTGTACTGGGTGTACTGGAGGACATGTAGAAGTGTACCAGGCTCTATACAACCTTAGTTTGGAACTAAACAGTCAATATTCTTCTTCTATCCAAACTTGTTGTTGCTTTCTGTTTTTCCAAACCCTGAAAGCCGAGAGCGAACGTCCAGGAGAGGTTTGAACTAATTAACACTAACTAGTGTCTCAATATTCTATTTGATTTAATTCACTTCAACATCATTCCCGATTCAAAACTGAACATCCATGAAATGAATACAAAGTATTTTGCTGCAGTATTCTGCATGTCAAACAATTCAATTCAGTCAGATAAGATGGATAAGATATAAGAGTTTATATATGAAGGACGGCCTCTTCTTCCTCCCACTAGGAGGCCGAGTTACCAGTGTATCGGCTCTGGTCCGTTGTGTTGAAGCTATGAACCCTGTTGAAGTCCCGCCCACTGACCTGCAGCGACCAGCTCACAGCTGCTAGTCAGCTGGTCTTGTTTACTACGAGTTCTTCCATGGTTGTTTCCAACCACGTCTGCTGTTTAAGTCTTGTTCTTGTAACAGAACCAGACTGTGAATGGGACGTCACTTCTAATCCAGGGTTCCAGTTACTATTCGACTTCCCCAACACAACTAAAGGTTTGATCTCTTGTGTTCTCCTGCGACCTGACAGTAACCACAGAACTTTGGATGGTGTCTTAAATCCAGCAAATATATAAACATGTAAATAAATTACAAATAACCTCTACTATCATTCAGGTATGATGGAATGTTGGAATATTGTTCACTGAGAAAACAAAGAACACAGAGGAGGAAACAAGGTGGACGTCTGAAACTGGAGTGTGTTTTATGAGTGTGCAGTCTGTCTGAGGGGAGTGGGTGGGGGGGAGGCGGGGGG
>CAAKHC010014807.1:0-12445 GCA_901007825.1 Macroramphosus scolopax
CTGGTAGAGACACACCTGGTAGAAACAGACCTGGTAGAAACACACCTGGTGGTAACACACCTGGTAGAAACACACTCAGTAGAAACACACCTGGTCATCACACCTGACCAGGTGTGAGACTCACCTCTTTCGTCAGTATATGCATTCTGTATTTCAGCGCTCTTCGTCTTGTTCCATGTTTACTTCTTCCATCTAGAATCTAAATCCTGACCCTTACAATGATGGCCGTCAACCGTTGCCATGGGAAACGCCCAACCTTGCTGATCCCATAAATATTTCCAAAATCGGTTTAATGGTCCTTAAACCCTGTAAATGTCTCCACAATAGCTATCGTTGTATTTTCTTAACAGAAAGTACGACTTCAGATTCCAGTTTGACTTTACCTCGTCCCGTCATGGTGAACCCTGCCGGGGGGGTTTGTGGGGTTCAACGTTCGTCTCTGACATCCCCAGTTATCCTCATTATTGTGGAATGCATTCAGCATGTTTGTTCTAGCAAACTCCGACCTTCTGAAATGGTTTGAGGAACAACCCGCTTTCTGTCCGCCGCGTATTTAAAACCTGGGCGCATGTCCAAGGTCCTCTCCTCTGTCGGGACTTGGACGCGGCCATCAGCTCTCGCCACATTCTCTTTCTCCCCCTCACATCAAAATTCATCTTTTTAGCCGTCGTTTTTTTTCCGTCCACGGCGGTGAAGCCGACGGCGGGTCAGCTGACGTGCGGCGCCGAGGAAGAAAAACACTTCCAGTGTCACTGAGATTGTCCTCTCAGACCTTCCTTCCAGCAGCATGTTCCTCCTCTCCGACCTCTGACACCAGCAATTAGAAACATGTTTTATGTTTTTGTGCAGCGTGAAACTGTCACACGTTGTAAATCCAACAGAATGTTTTCTCTCCTCCGGTTCACTGAACAACCTAAATTAAGCGACTATAAATACTCTGTTGAAATAAGGATTCTTGCAGAAGTTCTTCCTCCCCTTACTGACGCTGTCGGTTTGGTCGGTAACAGACTTGTGTATCACCTGCAGGTCCTGATAAATCACGGTGGGATTAAGGACGGGAGCGGCGGCCCGCTGGATTATGAGGATCTGGAATCTGCAGAGGTTCTGTTCTTCAGGGACGCAGGAGAGTCGGGGAGGACGTCTCCGCAGCCCGCGGAGCACCAGTCCGTCATAGTGGTAAGATGAACAACCTACGATCGTGTATGTAAATCATGCAGAGTGAAGACGAGCTGGCGCTCTCGCCTTCTTTCCGTAACATCAGTTTTATCTCCGTGCTCTTGTCTCTGATGACGTCTCGTCCTTTGTCTCCTCCGCTCCTCACCTCCGTCTTATTATTCATACACTACCCCCTCTGTTCTGTCTCCTGGTGGACAGCAACGCTGGCTCCAGTCTTTCTGGACGCTGTTGCTCCAGCGGTGGAATGTGATGTCAGATCCCTGCTGATGTTTGTCTTGGATTTGTCTCTTTCTCCGTCCAGTTCAACTGCACATACCGACGGAACCAGGAACACCAGGACACGCTTCCCAGGATCGTACCGGGACCGGAGAGGCCGCCGGCCGCCGACATGACGTTCAACATGGAGCTGTTCAACACGATGCCGGTCAGCAGCCCCTCGCGCCAGGCCTTCCACACCGTCTCACAGAACCAGCAGGTCTTCGTGGAGGTGAGTCGTTTTGTTGTCGTCCTTGAAGCTTCCGCCGCTCACATCCAGCGTACCTCTCCTCTACGTGTAAGAGACGGCAGAGAATCGCACTCCGACTCCCTTTGAAGAGATGATTTATGGCGATAGCGGCGGGAGATGCCGCTCTGACGGCGAGGACCCCGGGCCGGCGGGTTACAAAGGGTTCGCTGTGTGTGAGAGTTTGGCGTTCCCGTCTCCTCAGATCTCACACTGTGCTGAGACCTGACCTGAGGCGGTGGTCGGAAGGTGCACAAAGAGAGGCTCTCTGTTGGTTTAAAACACACCGCTCTTTGATGGTGCACATACGAGATGGTACTTTATGTATACAAGTATTAAGCAGATAGTATAATGCAGATATAATATTGGCCTCTGAGGACACCATCAGTAGAATGAGAACTACAAACAGTACAGACTAGTTATGTGCTGTAAGCATCTATTCACTGTGAGGTTGCCTAGCAACCAGCAAAGACACACCAGCACTGGTGTATGTATGATCTCATTTTTGCAACTTTTCTTCTGGATGTTTCTCACCACTCATCATTCATGAGCTGACCAATAGAGATCATCATCACACAGCTGTGATGTGAAGGAATCTGGTTCTGCACTGCTCAGCTGCTCACTTGTCAATAAGGAGACCATGTGACCCCTCAGCCTCACTTACACGAGAAGACTTGCCATTAAGATATCTGTATATTTCAATAGTTTTCTTCTTCTCGCGCACTCCAGGTGACGTTACCTTCATCCGACGTGGAGCTGGGCTTCACCATCATATCGTGCTTCATCTCGCCCAACTCCAACCCCAGCGTGGCCTCAAACTACACGCTCATTGAGACCGTCTGCCCCACGGACGACTCGGTCAAGTACTACCCTCAGAGGGACTCCCGCGTCCCTCACACCCAGATGGATAAGAAGAGCTTCAGCTTCATCTTCAACTCAAAGCTCAACATGTCCCTCCTCTACCTGCACTGTGAGATGTCTCTGTGCACCAAAAGATCTCAGAGCAACCAAAGACTGCCGCCGGTATGGATGTTGAATCGTGTTCTGTTCTGTCTGTACAAGTGAAGTGTATCAGAGTTAACTCGATGTTGACACGTGGTCTGTTTTATCCTCCCAGTGTTTACAGGCCAGCGAAACCTGCGATTCGATTTCTCTGGAAAACATCGTGGCGCTGATGTTCGACACCAAGACTTCCACCCGGCCCCTGTTTGTCCTGGACGGATCTAATCCACCGGAGATTACAGGTTAGGCACCGCTCACCTACTTACAGTCGACCTGCGTAAGACACGGGTCCCCGAGGTCCGTCATCCGTCTCGGTTTCTGCCGCCACGCCTCATGAACTCAGCTGTGATGGCGTAAATAGAGTGTGATCGTGAAGCTGGAGGAAACGGAGACGCTGGTCTGAGGGGCGAAGGAGCCAGGCAAGGCCCAGTCCAGCACTTTGAGATTAGACCAAACCACAGAACACTGAACATCACTTCCCTGCATCTGGTCATCATTAACTGCAGTGTGTGTGTGTGTGTGTGTGTGCGTTCATCTCTCTGTTTACTCGTGTTCTTGGGCGAGTGTGCACATTAGCATGTGGTTGAGGGGCGGTATGCTAACGCTGAGGCCCAGTTTGGCTGCTCTGGACGGGTCCGTGATGAGGGAGAGGTGGAAAAAGAGGAGTCATACAGCACTGAGCTCCAGTTGTTTTCACTTAAGACCTTTAGCGTGGCCTCCCCTTTCCACTAGGAGGGGGGAGAGAGGAGGAGGAGTGTGTGTAGGGGGGCTGGCGGTCCCTCTTGTTGGGTCCAACCAGAGCTAAAAGTCCCGTGGATCATCATTTGTTTAGTCACTCGTTCATTCTGGCTGCGTCGTGGCGCCTCAGGGGTCGTGAGTGTGATCCGAGGGTGCGCTGAGGTAACCACCCTCACATTCTACTGATTATGACCCAAACTGGGACGAGGTGATGTCATCAGCGCCCCATCTCTGGAGGAGGAATCGACATCCCCTCCGAGAGATGACATCAGCAAGAGATGTGTGGTCAGTTAGAGTCGACTTCACTGACTCATGAGTTTATTATAAATAAAAACCGTTCCAGCAGTGAGAGCCGGAGTCGACCGACGTGTCAGCGTGACCGATGACAACCGAGAAGTTGTTGACTCGAAAACTGCAGTGCGGCTGCAGGATTCATCATCGGAAGATCAGCGTCTATCGAATCAGGAGATCTGGTGATGTGACGGATGTTGGTCCGTCTCATTTAAGACGCGTCTCCCTTCCAAACTAGGCTAATGCGTTTCACCCTGTTTGACAAACGAGCAGAGGAGGAGGAGGAGGAAGAGGAGGAAGAAGACCTGACTGATCTGTGTTGATAAGTGTTACTCATGAACTAGGTCCTTTTTCAGGAACAAAATGTCTCAGAACAGAAAGTCTTCACCTCTGAGAGGCTGGTCAGCTCTCAATCAATCAAAATGAAGTAACAAATCCTCACAACCGACTAGACCATGTTAATGTTATTAAGAGTTAATGAAGTATTGAATGAACTGAACCACTAAACGTCTGAGAGTTTGTCCACGATGAAATAATAACGATCTTCATCATCATGTTTGTGTGTGTCAAACAGATTGATTCATTACATGTTAGCTGTTAGCTGGAGGTTTGGGTCTCCTGCTGGCCTCATTGAGGGAGGTGCCAGCGTTGATGTTAGACAAGCTGCTGCAGCCCTCAGTGAATCTGAGGTCTGCAGCCGTGAGCGTGAAGGCCGAGCTCGGTGAACAGGACGGTTCTCCGCCAGCGGAGCACATTAAGTCAACACAAACATCCCATAAACACTGTCTGGATTTCAATGGTTTTCTAAAACAAAAAGGCATCTCTTAGGCCGGGATGACAAACAACACGAGCAGCCACAGTTGTGCGTCCCGAAGAGCCGGATCAGACCGGCGGATCAAAGACGGACGTTTGTGGCCAAGTTGGAGAAACAGCCTCAAAGTCCCGCCATCACAATCTGATTTATCTCCTCACAACAGCAGTTTTTATGGCTCTGGTGATGTTCATGGATTTGATAAAATGCATTTGACAAGTTGTCAATAAAGACAAGTCGTATAACTTTGAGTCTGCAAAGAGCAAAGAAATAAACCTCCCGAAGCATCCCGACGTGGTGCTGGAGGCTGCTGCACGTCGCCGAGTGGCTCCGCCTCAAAGGAAGACTTTTAATAGAAGCTGCTGGATGTTAAAGATGTTGTGTACTTGTTTGTGTGATGAACATGTGAAGCTGCTTCACCTTCATTTGTTCTCCACATCAGCGGTCAGAAGTGCAGCAGCTTCCTTTATCATCAACGGTTCTAAGTTCTAATGTTTCAACATGTTCTTCAGATGAGACTCCTGCCTCGTCCATGAGACCAGACACCACTGAGGTGCTCTGTTAGACCAGTATGACCACTGCCCCTCCTGGACTTCAGCTGACTCCAGTTTCTCCCTCTGAACTGTTGTTGGCTCGAAGGACGGCCCCCCCGCTGTCAGGAGCGTAGCAGCGGCTCCATGAGTGGTTTCTGAGGGAGGGCTGAACAAAAACAAGTCATTACGCAGGAGGGCTCTTCATTCCACAGCAAGCCGACTTGTATAAACACATGACGCTCACGGAGATATCAGAAGCTCCGGTGACAGTTTGAAGCTGCCAAGTCGAAGCTTGTGAGACCTGGTTGTGTAGAGAACATGTCAGGAGCACTAAGGTAGAGCTGAGAAGGTACGCCGAGGTTCAGTCGCTGTCCTGGAACATGTGCAGCTCCTCTCTCAGGCTGCATTCTTAGCATGACAAGTGACCCAGGACTGATAACACTGGAGAGATAGGACGGCTGGTGGAGAGGACGTCCTCTGGCCAACGTCCCCTCTCCAATGAAAGTGTTCCCTGATGCCTCGTCCTCATCCGTGACACGAGATGACAACCCGGAGGTGTTCTTTCTAAGAATAGCCTCCTGGACGTGAACCCGGCGACCTCTTGAGTTCAGTGAAGACTTCATTAGAGCTAATTCTGCTTTTAAAAGTCTTCCAGATGTTTTTAAATGTCTAAGAAGAGCTGGTTCGTCCGTCAGTTGGTCGTCTTGGATCCCATGAGAGGGTTCCTTCAGTGACCTGCCCCCCCCGTCCTCTGGCTGCTTTAGTTTATATGAAGGTCAACATACAAACACACTCTGTGATTCTTTCTCTGCAGATGCACCAACAGGCCAGATACCGCACGACCCAAAGGACCCGCAGAACGACAGTACGTGTTTTATTATGACCTTTTGGTATCGATAGCAGAGAATAACTTTTCAGTCATCAGGTCGTTCAGCCGATCACAGCTAGAGTTTGGTGTTCACGCTGACACACATCATTTACTTTCACTTTAATATCCAGCTGTGAACTAGTTAGTTGGCCAGCGGGGTACGACACCACATGCAGCCTTGTTAAGCTGAATAAAAGGAGAATTACTTTTATATATTCTTCAGTAGTAAGCTGTTATTTATTTCAGAATGTCCTACGTATTCATTTATATATATATATATATATATATATATATATATATATATATATATATATATATATATATATATATATATATGTGTATAGAATGTGTGTCATCATCCTTCATGTGCTGCTTTGTTCTCCAGACATGATTCACGTGCTGGACACGCCGACCGTGGTCGGGATCGCCTTCGCAGCCTTCGTGATCGGGGCTCTGTTGACCGGAGCTCTTTGGTTCATCTACTCACACACAGGTAGGTCGTCCACCTGCTGCTCCGAGGCCCCGCCTCCCTCCCACTGCAATATTGAAA
Source organism: Macroramphosus scolopax (assembly GCA_901007825.1). NCBI lineage: Eukaryota > Metazoa > Chordata > Actinopteri > Syngnathiformes > Centriscidae > Macroramphosus > Macroramphosus scolopax. Next base: position 6,472 of record CAAKHC010014807.1, read on the forward strand.
AAGATAAGATGCGAAGGAATGTCCGAGCGCCTCGGTGCCAGAAATGTGCTGCTGGGATTGCCAAACATCCTGCCGCTGACAGAGGCCGGTTCACAATAACATATTGACTCCTCTACTGTAAATATATCCTGTTGGTCAGCAGCAAGAGCTCTTCTCTTTCCTGCCTTTGAATGTTTGGAAGGCCTGCAGGGTGGTCAGTGAGTATTCTCAGTACAATGGCTGGGGACGAGCTGGAAATTCCCCTTGTTGGGTTGAGCAGGCGCTCACAGGAAAAGACACACAATCTGTCCATTAGATGCCAAGACCTTCCCCACCGTCCCCAGCCTGCCGACCCCCGTCGACCCCTGAGAGGAAGTACGCTCCCAGCAGTCCTCCGGGTCCACCTTTACACAGAGCTGCCCTGTTCTCCTCGGGCCGTGTGACCCGCTGGCCCACGGCTGATGTGTTCTCCGTGCACGTCTTTCATAAAGGAGGCCAGGATGTTTTGAGTTTAGAAGTCAGGGCTTTCGGAAAATACAACAATGTGAGTGCAAGTTTACAGTTTGGAAGCAGCTCAGAGTTCACACACGTCCTCCGCCCTTCGAGTTGTAAATGACTCAGCGATTCGGGCACTTGTCAACAAGTTTCGGCCGTTACAAGCTGTTTAAGGCTCCTTGATCAATCACGGTGGAAGTGTTCACCGAGGAGGGTTTCTCCCCGCTGTCAGATTGTAGTGCCCTTATCTTTATCACAATATTGGCATTGGCTCCTCCTCAGAAAGCCACTTTCAGTGAGCTTCGGGACTTTTCCTGGAGGGACCGGTGGAGAAAGGCAGACCCTGTTTCACCGTGACATCAGAGGTCACATGTGAACATGTACAAACAACAGGTGCAAGGACGCAAACAAACATCAGCCCGAGACGGGCCGGGTGTGTTTAGAATCCGACGATCCTGTTGACGTCGTTAGCGGCGGCAGTGACAGAGTGTGTCGAGCTGTCTTTGCTAAAATGACCTTACATGGCAATATTGGTGTTTCTGTGTAAACCACAAGAATGCAGATCCCCCAAAAACACGAGTATATTTTAAACTGTGATGAAACATGAAAACAGAGCTCCGTCTTTCCCCTCCGGGTCTGAGGACGATGTTCCCGGCCTCTCCAGAGACAAACTTTCCCTCCTTCCTAAATGACTTATAAGCAATGGAATTATATTTTGGTCGTTTTTTGCATCCAGCTGAACTCCATATACGGCAATTAGAAGTATAAATACTTTGGAAGGCACCTCCACAATATGTTCCTTGACATGTTGCTCATTATCTTGGCGCACTTGATTTCCATCCTGACAGCTGCGCTCACGTCTGCCAAGCGGCTGAAGTAACAGAAGAACCAGAAATATGAATCAGCTGTGCAGCCGCGATGAGTTACACATGACAATAAATGTCACTGACAATCTGCTCTGGTACCACACGGATGATACAAGATCAGAAAGTAGTTCAGTGTGGATCAAACTTCCAGAGAGTGATTTAAATCCCCCATAATGCAACTCACTACCGTCTCTCCACACCCGCAGCTCGTAACATCTCTGAGTTCTTGTCCCTGAGTCGGACGATACACACAAACAAGCTGCCTGCATTTCTGATATCTGCTGATATTGACGAGCTGAATCCAAGGCCCCGAGTCTTCTAGGTCTCGTGGTCCTGTGAGGGGAAAGACTTCTGCATCTGGTAAATATTAGCAGAGCTGAAGAGCACGAAATCTGAGGACACACATGCAGGCACTCGAACACAGACACACAACCTGTTGCACAAACTGTAGTTTTACTTTGTGTATCAGCCTGGAGGCAACCGAGGAGACGAGTGCAGTGATGATGTCAAGATCTCAGATCAAACACAGACCTCATGGTGAAACTGCACTTTGTCCGACAGAGACACTTCTACAGAATCAGAAGGTTCGTTGACGAGTTGGATCCCGAGAGTCAACAACACACAAGTCAGCAGTTTGAGATCCAGTCAGAAGGTCCTGCTTTGGGTTTGTTCTGCTCCATCTCCTGAAGGTCTGATCTCCTGAAGATCTGATCTCCTAAAGATCTGACCTCCTGAAGATCTGATCTCCTGAAGGTCTGATCTCCTGAAGATCTGATCTCCTAAAGATCTGACCTCCGATCTCCTGAAGGTCTGATCTCCTGAAGATCTGATCTCCTAAAGATCTGATCTCCTGAAGATCTGAACTCCTAAAGATCTGATCTCCTAAAGATCTGATCTCCTAAAGATCTGATCTCCTGAAGATCTGATCTCCTGAAGGTCTGATCTCCTGAAGATCTGATCTCCTAAAGATCTGATCTCCTGAAGATCTGACTGAAGATCTGATCTCCTGAAGGTCTGATCTCCTGAAAGTCTGATCTTCTGTGCTTCAGTACCGATATCCTCTGTCAGGATGTGACTGGTTGTTTCTCGTTTCTAGAAGGTGACATGTTTCTGGATCTTAGTGCTTAAACACACTTCATGAATCTGTGCTGTTAGATGGTAACAGTCTGCTCTTGTGTCGCTGTTATTGACGACGGATTGATTGAACTCGTGGACGAGGCAGCGCACGCGTCACTCGGATCCAGATGTGATTAATACGGATCCTATCTTAAGCGCTGCAGGAGTGAGAGAGTAGAAGAAGAACGGCTCCACCATGTTGGACCTTTGTATCTTTAACTGAATCAGTTCCTCATGTTCTTGCCGACCTCTGGCTCTTCCTAACGTCCATCATTGTTTTCTTCCTCCCGTTGCTCCTCCCTCCTCCTCCTCCTCACTCCTCTCCTGCTCATTTAGGTGAAACAGCTGGCACGCAGCCGGTCCAGAAGTCTCAGCCCGCCTCCGAGAACAGCAGCGCGGCTCACAGCATCGGCAGCACACAGAGCACGCCCTGCTCCAGCAGCAGCACGGCGTAGCCCCGGGCGCTCCGGCAGCGGGACACGGCGCGCCGACGCTGCACAGCGAGGGCCCGGACGGCTCCCAGGGACCAGCGTGTGGACCACAGGTCCTCAATGAAAGGACCTTTTTTAGGGGGACGTCATAGGAAGGAGAGAAGAAGAAGCCTCGCTCTAACGGCTTCAGTCCATGTGTGAACTTTTGATCTGTGATAGAGTGAGACCCGACTCCTTCACCGACCTCACACCTTTCTAAAACTACAAGAAACACAATTCGTTTGTTTATATCTGACATGTCCTTCTAATCCAAATGTTTCTTACACCTTGTTTCTTTTTGTAAGAAACAAACTGTAGTGATGTCAGTATCAGAACTGTAACACGTTACTATCGTTACTCTACGACACCGGGACGCTGTTAAAACCTTCATATAGCACTTATATATATATACATGAGCAAAGCAACCACTATTAACATCAAACTAAAGTGCAGTATGAACGAAGGCCTCATCGCCTCCACACACGGGGAGACGACGACTTTAATAAGATGATTATGAATGATAATACAATTGTAAGTATTGAATGTATACAGAAGTTTAAATGCCAAACAATGTGAAAGACAAATGTGAAGACATACTGATCGACCGCCACGTGGTGGTGTTTCCTCCGTCACAGCAGGATAGTTTCTAACGATGCATCTCAGTAGATCTTCAGTAGATCTCAGTGTTCTGCTCCACAGGGGCGTAACGACTTCCCTTTTTACTAGATCACAAACCTTAACAAACGTGCTTTCTTGCATCCAAAAGTCAGGTGAGATGGTTCGTACCACGCTCATGCTGCAAATAGGAAATTAATATCCTTGCTTAGCAGATTAAACAGACATTGTTAGGATAGACACTCCGCAGGCTTCCTCCTCCGCTAGGTGGCTTATGCTAAGCTAGGCTAATCGCTCTCCGGCTCCTCGTCACGACTCAACGATTTCAAGCGTGGTATCGACCTTCTCGTCTCGCTCTCGTAAAGAGAGCGAAACCTCCTTTTTCAAATCTATTTTTTAAAGACTTGTATATTTTGTAAATATTGTAAATATTGATTTGTTCTCTGTATCGGAGAGGATGAACTGAGGGAGGTGAGAGTTGTTTGGAGCCGCGGCGCTGAATGGCGGGATGAACACGGACATGAGATCCATATCACGTCCTTCCCACTGACTAACACCTGCTTTGTTAATTCATTACTCTTTGAGGTAATAAATCAACTAGTCTATAAAATGGTAAAACACCAGGTGATTTAGTGGTTTCAGTTCTCCTGAACACATTCAGCCTCGCGGGCTCGAGCGTAGAGACGTTCTGTGACTTACTAGCCAAATGTACAGCGGGTAGGTTTCTCTTTTTGTATAAATCTTCAAACTGACCGAGTATTGTTTCTAAAGTATAAGCTGCAGCTGAAGCTCATTGTCACGGACACACATCTTCCCCACCGTCTCAGAATGATATGAATGTGTTGCCTCCCTTTAACCTCCGTGTGCTTTGTGTTGTATCAGTGGGACAAACTGGGGCCTTTACTTTGAAAAGGGAAGCTTCCCTGGAACGTTTCAACCGTGTCTCTAGTACGGAGAACTTTATTATCTCAAAGCCTTTTATCTTTGCTTATGTAAACATGTATAAAGCTTTCTACAAAAGGAATCAGAGTATAAATATATATATGTGTATATATATACACACACATATATATACATGTATATATATGTTTGTGTATAAAAGTATATTTTGGAATGTATGTACCAAGAGAAATTTATTGTTTAAGTACTGTGAATTGTTGATGTGCTCAGAACATAACACACATTTGTGAGGGATTTTATCGGCTTGTTTTAAGGATCATTAAAATGAAATATTAATATGTATAATACAACATTGTAAAGAATGACAGCAGCAGTCGGATTCTGTATTTTCCAGGTGACACAGGCAGTGAATGATCCAACGTCTTCCACATCATCTGTTTCATCTAGTTTCTACTTTAATTACGGATGTCTTACTATAGTCATCTGTTGCCGGCTCAGCACAGCCTCCTGGTGCAGGAGTGCAGCCCCTCCACAGGCTTCCAGAAGTAGACCAATCAGAAGCAGGTGTGCTGCTCGAGTGGAGTCCCACAACAGGTCCCCTTTAAAAACCAACTCTGAGACTGCGTGTCATTTTGTATCAAGGAATGTGCCATAAAACATGTATATTGATATTTAAATGCTTTTGAATCAGTGATAACATATTTTATAAATTCCCTTCTTGGTAATACCGACTCATAGATGGACTCCTATCTTCCAGAAATATTTTCCTTTGGAAAGAACTTTACAAAATAAATGTATTTGAACGGACATTGTAAATTTAGGGTGCAACAATAAATATCAAACAGCCTTTTTGTCAAAATGTTAGTATTAATTTGAATTACCCCCCACATGACGTTCACCAGACACAACATTGACTTTGACTCCCTCACAGTTATTTTTCAAACCACTGATGTCATTCAACTGAAATGTGTAATAAGTATTTAAGCCGTTAGAATGGAGGTAAACGTGTTTCTGGACACTCGGCTGTTTTCAATAACACTTGACAAATCATCTTTATTGAGTTGTATTAGAACCACTTGGGGTTTCAGCAACATTAGAACCCGTTTGTTTTATTGGGCCGCCGGCCAAACGTATCCAGAACCTTCTGAAACCCTCTTCTACCGCCAATAAGAGGGGGTGGGGGTGGGGGGGGCAACAACTCTGTGTCCCACTGAATATGTAGTAATATATATATATATATATATATATATATATATATATATATATATATATATATATATATATATATATATATATATATATATATATATATATATACTGAATAGTTTCTCTTATCGACTGTATCAGTAAATGTATTGATCCCCTCTGATGTTCTTTCACTCAGACTAACGACACATTTCCTGATGAGAGTTGCTATTCAATCACTCATCCTCCCAAGTGATGCCCCCCCCTTCAGATCACCATGACGATAGATGAGTAGGTATAGATAAGTTATCAATATGAAATATTGATGATGTATCTGTGAAAACAGGG
>CAAKHC010014808.1:0-19522 GCA_901007825.1 Macroramphosus scolopax
TCCACAAAACTACAAACTACTCCCAACAACAACATTCCCCTCCCTCTTAATTTAATACTTTCCACTCTTTTACCATTCAGCCGAGCGTGTTTATTTGTCCCTGTTTTTCTACCCGCCGCCTTCCCTCTTTAGATCCACCACGGCTGCCTTGAATGAATGTGTGATAGCGACGCGTGCGTCTGATGTCTGTAGATTAATCCTTTGCATCCGCGCAGACTCTGGTGGATTCGGGTAGCCTTTAATGGTGACGGACAGAAGAAGAGGCAGGGAAGGAGATTAAAGCGGAGGGAGATCAAGACGGAGGGGAACGGAGGGACACTGATACACTGTCAGTGGTACTCTCAGATGGGTTTATGTGTGTTTGTGTGTGTGTTTGTGCGTGCGTGCTCGCCCACATCGGAGAACTGCCCAAGTGCAGCCTTGAGAAATGTCAAACATCCGATTCAGTTCAAGCGAGAAATATATGCTTGACATGGACAGCTAGCCTGAAAGAGTACTTTCACCTTTTAAACCTCCACTTGTGTTCCTGTAAGGTCAGGCGGGAAATTAAATCGCTGTTGTGTTATTAACCAACTACGCCTGAAAACAGAGCTGATATCTCCAGTTACCTTGTTGCCCTTTTCAAACCAAAATGTGTTATTTGGCAACGTCGGCTTGCCAAACGCCCCCACACACACCGCTCCTTCACACACTCTGCCACCTTCCATCACAGGTAGATTCTCATCCTGGGGGAGACGCTACATATTTTTCTGTTATTTTCTACCAATTTCTCTCCTTTTGTGTGTATATTTCATCTGATTGCAAGCTCTTGCATGTCCACTGTATCTTCTCATTGACTTGAGAGTGAGACCGTCATTCACTCTGAGCTTTGAATTAAGTCTAGAAAATTCTCAGAACATGATTTAATACTATTTATTTGACATCCCTCTTGCCACCTCTTCTAAAATATGTCTTCATAGCACTGGTGTTATTCCTAATTTTAGTTGACTGCGCTGTGCTGAAGCCTCTCCCCTCACCACTTCATATATGTCCGCCCCGACCACTAAACCAGGCCGTTTCTCTGACAGCGTCATGACCTTGGAGTCTTCATCTGCTTGGCTGCCTTCTTTAAAGCGCTGACTATTAATGAGCATTGGGTTTGTAAAGTGTTTGGTGTGTGGGAGTGTGTGTTTCAGCATATGTGCCAACTGCCACATCAGTGTGCCAGCTGGACAGTGGCAGTGAGACCTGTATCTGTACCGCCAAGTACGCACACACACACACACACACTTCTGCATGCTTGCACGTACACACAGACACATGCTGGCATGCTAACGCCGTTTCATATGCCAGTCGTGCAGGGAAGGGCCGGATTTGATATCATGTAATTGGGAAGCTGCCCTTCAGAAGAATGCCAGAATCAGCGAAACACTCACACATTGTATGGCAGGTAGTCGGTACCAAACACGAGCTTCCCCCTCAAAGCTTTGATGTTGTTGCTGTCCTTAGATTACTAAGAATATATATATAGTGACACAAGACAGGCAGAAATGAAACAGCAACTTTGAAGAAGTATTAGTAAAGCGTCAAATCTCTGACTTTTGAGGCTGACAGTTTTGATATCAAACCATAGACTGTATAGAATGAGTGGACACATCCAGCTCGACATCACCTGTTGATTAGAGGACTCATGTTTGACATTTTGGTCTTCGCCATCTTCGCATTTTGCAACAGGAAGTGACCAAACTGGGAAAAGAGAACCAGACTGGTTGCCCTAGTAGCAACCTGTCAATCACAAGATAGCCCCGCCCCTTGTGACACCCTGTTATCTCCCAGTTACTCTCAGTAGGACCATGATTCACAGGAAACTAGCGATCGTGAGCATAAACTCATTTGGGATGTTTACTGAGGTAATAGATGAAGTTGGAGGGAAGGTCATGTTCTCAGGTTTCAATAAAAACTGCCTTGTTACCGCCAAACGTTAGACATGATGCAAGTTTAAGGCGCTGCCCTGTCGATGTATCCGACTAACCAACCCACATGGATACACTGAAAGCAGCCCCGCCCCATTTGTCTGCCATGTGAATCAGTTGAAATCATCACCATCACACTATAATCAGGTACAACACATCAGCTTTGTCAAATAGAGAGTGAAATGTTTTCCATTGATTCTTCCTCGAGTTGTAGTGTGTTGCATTGTGGGACAACAATGTACATCAGCGGCGGCTCTCTCAAAAGTCAAGTGAATCCAGTCACTCGAATCCTCGAGTGCTCTTATGTTTACTACGACGTACTCACGGCCTGTTATAATTATGAGCGGATAAGTAGCCTGATGGTGCAGTTAATTATTGGCGTGTAATGTCTTTCTCCATCTCGTACTGGTTTTTGCTTTATCAAAGCTAATTTCTCCGGATGTTTGATGTCTGTCATCTGCTAATGCAAAGCAAATTAGAAACCTAACGATTATAATTATAGTACTACTGCGGGGAAGTGAAACGCCACCTTCGCTGTCAGCGTTGCCATGGCGTTTAGCGCTCGCCTCCTCTCGTCATTGTGTTTCCTCGGCTTCCACCACATTAGTGTGTGTTTGTTCTTCTGCTCGTCTTCATTTCAAACAGTATCACTCTTTCCTTCCTTCATGTCGTCTTTATCCTCCTCTCTCCTCCTCTTCTTCTCACCTGTTTCCTCCTGCCAGGATACGGTGTTGTTACATGCTTCCTCCATCTGTTTCAAACCTCCTCCGTCTTAGAAGCAAAACACATCAGTGAAGAAAGTGTGCACATAAATTCACGTTCCATTGAGTGTTTTTTTCTTTCCTCGCTTATTTGGGTAATGAAGCGCAACATTGGTATCGAGCGGCGCCCCGAATCATGCTTCAATAAACGCTGATAAAAGTAATGTTACTCGCTGAAAGAATCAACTCCATCACCAACGTTGTTACCAGAATCAGCACTTGTATTTGAAGTGTTTCAAGCTACTGTCATGCTTCGAATCGTGAGTTGTTCCGCCCCTCTCCACGGTGCAGCAGTCCTTGGGTGGTGCAGCAGCTTGATTGTCTCCACACCTGAGAAGGATACAAATATTTCTTCGGGAAGGCATGCAGGGGCGTTCATCACTCCCCCGCTGCCGGAGCTCACCAGACTCCTCTTCTTTAAATTCTTCATCATTATATGTTTCCCAACATTTGATAATCACCAATAACACCGGATATTTCACCTTTGGGAAGTCCTGATTTTCCCCTCATCAGTAATAGAATCTAAAAATGAAGTGATTGAAGTGCTGAATGTGTAATCTTGCTCAGACAAATCCGTATTTTTAACTTCCTCTCTGTTATCAGAACATTTTGCTCCGGGATTGGATTTTTTTTTCTTCTTCATACCCAAATGCTCCAAAGGCGTTTTGGTTGACTTGCCTCCTCACATCTTCATGTACACAGACTTGTACCTCTCGACTTCCTAATCAGAGCACCACTTCTTTTGTCCTGATGATTTAACCAGGAGACTTTCCAGATCAATCGGGTTGGAAGTAACCAACTGTTATCCTCCTTTTTCCATCAGTACTTGATGATGGCATTTGTTGACTTTCTCGGAGGTCAGACTAAGAGTGACCACAAAAACATTAAGTTACTAATACATTCATAATATTTCAGCAGCCACATGGCGTTTCACCATTTAATCCACAGAAAACGAATTTTATTGAACTCAACGCCTGCAGGCTGGACATAAAAAACAGATCTGACCGGCTGGAGGAATTCAATTTTTAATAATTATCATCCGTTGATATGTTGCCTGCAGCACGCTGCACTACAGCCTCCAGCCTGCAACAGGAAACACGTGCAGGGGCTCCTCCGAGCCAAACACAGCAGTCAGCAACAACACAAACGCACACTGTAACTGTCACTTAGAGTGTGTGCGGACTAACAGAACTTCAATGAAGTGCACTGAGCGACGAGCACGGTTCCTTCGGAGACGAGCCAGATCCCGAGATTCATCGCCGGGCGTCATGCTGGCTGGATGCTCAGCATGTTTGGCAGCGTGTACTTGTGAGAGCAGCTGCTCAGTAATGAAACATCTCAGAAAGACGCTAGCGGACACCTTTACTCCATCCTGAGATCTTCAGAAACTCCTACTATCCTGATGGACATGCAGACAACTTAAACACACTGAGCTTAAAGGAGAAATATGTATCCTGGCCGACGAGCTGGTCTTGTTTCCGTAGCAAGAAGGAGGTGCAGCTGTACCGAGCTCCCTCCTCTCTCTATACGGAGCTCCTCAACCGGCGGCAGAGGCTAAAAAGGGACGATGCATGAGCCCGGCTGCATTCCATTAGGCGGCAAGGTGAAAGTTTGTGACAATAATTGAATGTCGGAGTGTAAATCAACTGGTTAATTGAGAGTTTCACCCTCCGGCTCTGACTTTGATAAGTTGCCCCCGTCAGAGAGGGAGGATCTACTGGATTGTCCTCGTTCTCTCAAAATGTCCCACACACACACACACATAAAAGGTAAAAAACGATTATCCGTTATAGCTGTTTACTTTGTATTTCTTTGAATATTAGCTCCACCACTACAGAGCATTTTGTTCTACAACAATCACGGTTCTATGCAAAGCATTTTTATATTTTCGATTTGGCTTCTTCTCGCTGTCGTCGTTGCGTTTGGTAAAAACAAGTTTAAATCAAATGTTTGAACGTGATCTAAATAAAAATGCAGATCCTTGTCTCGCCCGCAGATATTTTCATTCCCTTCAGAAAATTGAATTTGGCAGCGCCGGTTTAGAAAATGACTTCTAACCGTTGTTTTTTTTCTTAAAGCACATCATATTGTTTTCCCTGCTTTTCAAGACGCCATTAAATCTCCGAAGGGGATGTGTTCAATTTTGCTCTCCAGTAAATAATGACACATGACATTTGAGAGATGGATGCAGAGCAGCAGCCCCTTTTTTTTTAATGGAAGAACGGACCCATTTCACATGATCCTGTTTGTGGCATTCGTGCTTTCTTCTTGCCGTCTGGGTTATTATTTCCCGGCAACAGGCCACTCGCAAAACAACACAGCTATCGGTCGTTGGATGTTGTTGGGCTCCTTTCTGTGAGCTGTGAACACACAGCTGTTAACCCTTTATCTCGCGTTCGCATGCAAACACAGACACTCGTGTCTAAAGACGCCCCCGCACCAGCGGATGACTGGATGTTTGGCATGTCTGGGGCCGCACATGTGGAGGAGATTCTTAGATAACGATAATCCTCTGATCTGGTAAATGCACACGGACACACACAAACACGCCGTACTTGAACGCAGCCTTCTGCTACTAATGATTGTAAGAAACAGAAGACGGATGGAAACGCTGCGAGAGCTCTTGAAAAGGAGGGTGAAGAGAAGGACACAAAAAAAAAAGACAAAGAAAAGTGACTTTTTTCCGTCCCTCTCTCTCCTCCCCACTCCTCCGTCGGTCGGCCTCCACATCCCTCTCTCTTTCGCCTCACATTAGGAAGAGGCCCTCGTGAATGATTGAAAGAGCGAGATGGAGAGTAGGCAGGCTAATAAGATTCAGAGAGCTGAAAGTCCGTATTGTTAGTGTGTTGTTGATAGGCAGGAGGAGAGGAACAATCCCTCCCTCCCTCCTTTTCTCTCTCTCCATCCATCCCTCTCCTTTTCTCCTCATCCCGAAGCCAAGGGAACTAAACTCAATTATAAAACTTTTTCTGCGAAGTCCGACCCTGGCGGTCCTTCGGTTGTCACTGAAGTTACACCGAAGGAACACAAAGTCTTGATAATTGGCCGCCTGTGGTGTCGTTCCTGTGATCAGATGGCTTGACCGCGACTGTCAGGACACGGCAAGTCATGGCGTTATGTGCAGGGGCTTCAGCGGGTTTATGAAGTTATTTACAGACTTCCAAAGAGAAGCAAATGTCTGTTATTCAGATCTGATCCTGAAACCGGCTCGAAGATGTTTCATTGGTATAATTTGGTATTCAGTTGCTGCGCATTTAGATTTAATACTACTGAGAAATTACATTTGATTGCAATCACGGAACACAGACGTCATTTCAAAGTTTGTCTTTTTGATTATGCTCGGAACAGTTTCAGGCAAATTATGACAGCATTTACAGGAGGATAGTTTGACCACTGCTCTCCCTTCCTTTTGGAAGTAGAGTTGTTCATGCACAGTTTTTGTATACGATGAAGAAGAAAACTGTTTTTAATAAAGATAGGGGTTTAGATAATCCGTCCAAACTGTCGATTGCTCCTCTCGTACTCCCTCTGACTTTTCATAGCCGAGAGAAATTGTGGCCTAAACAACAAAAATAGGACCCAAAATCTGTCTTTTTTTAAAAGGTGAAATTTTTCCTGGCCCAATAACGACGTCGTGCTGGGCATCGCCGGCCTCGCCGACAAACAGTAACAGCACTGGAGGAAATGTGTGGGCGTGTCCTGTGATCTTCTCGGCTGTGAACCGCGGGTTAGGTGAAGAGAAAGGTACATAAAATCCACATGAGGCGGGAAGAGAGAGAAAAGAACATGGAAGCGAAGAGCATTCAGAGACTGTGAATGGATGCCATGTCAGACAAAGCCCCTCAGAAACCCAACGAATCTGTGTGTGTGTGTACGGTGTGTGTGTATGTGTGTGTGTTTACCGCCTCAGGTCTGCTCTCAGTGTGCCTCGTCGTTACATGCACTGCTAACCTAATGGCTCGGAGATTTGGTTCATTATTATTGTGTGCGTCTGTGTGTGTGTGTGTGTGGGGGGGGGGGGTGATCATATCACCACATCTAGTAATGAGAAAGTGTGTGTGTGTTTGTGTGTTTGTTATAATTGCACCGCTATCAACCCACCATGAAATACAACTCATTCATCATTTCCCCGCATTTTCTCTTTTTTTCATACGATCGCACACGAGCGCCGATTCTTCCCAGACGCATAAACAAACTAACTTTTGTTTTTTATTTATAAGCCACACATGTAACTAATGAACATGGATCAATTCAAGCTGCGCAATGAACCGATGAATTATAGGCTGCTCCCAGCGCCGAATGCACAAAGAGACGCTTCACGGTTTAATACTTCTCCTCCTGTTAAGCAACACAGTAATATCACAGTATATTCAGGGAGCTGCAGAGACACGTAATACTCTCATAAATTTAAGAAACGTCCTCAATTAGGTGTAAAATAGCGCCCCGAAGTGGGTTGGGTGAGTTTAACAGATTATGGTGGAAATCTATATTTAATATGTTGCCTCTCTCTTTTACCTCGGAGGTAACTGCACGATCAATAGAAGAGTTTGTGTAACTGCGAGTGTAGCGCGGCTGATAATTATCATGTCTGAGTGCCGTCCGAGATGAAAACACTTCATCTCATTCGCCTGAGAGATGAAGGGGTGAAGACGCGTGACTGGCAGGAGTGGTCGGAGAAGAGGGCTGTTTGTATCGAGCCCTCGTGGCACGATGAAGAGGTGTGTTACGAACATGTAAACTTGTTAGGATCGATCAAGCTTCTGGCCCGCGGAGCGTCGACGGGAGGAGACCTCTCCACACCAAGCTCATACGTCAATACTAAATGGATTATTAAGTCATATACCTTCATGTGCCTCATCGCTCTTTCTCTCCGGCTCGCGCATGGATTGCGAAGACTCTCGTACCGTGTGTTCGTATGCAACTCATTCAACACAACGGGGCTCCAGGGAAGCTGTTTCAGGGCCGCAAGGTCCTAAAAAAGTAATTTAAAACATCCCGCAGTGCATGCAGACGGTCCTAACATCAAAATATTATCATCTCTAGTTGTTAATGGCACAATAAGAAACATCGATAGAGTGTTGAGGGAGTGAAGACGTTTGAAGAAGAATCAATGTGGCGTGTGTGATGTGTCCGTGTTTATGATAATGAAGGAACGTGTCAGTCCGGTGAAGGAAGGAATAAGGAATAAGTTACGCTCGACCTTCTCAACGCTGTCAAATATTTGAATATTTGACACGTTCTCAAATATCCTGTGACTCGTATTCCTTAAAAAACGTGACGTGTGATAAATCTCATCCTCAGCAGTGAGGAAGAACAGGCACTAATGAGTGGCGTGCTGCCACGGCGCGCCGCCTCAAAGCGGCGTTCGTTATAAACGGGGTTTTGGTTTGCAGGACTTTGGGATCGGAGCCCGAACAGCGAAGCCTGTCTGTATATTTTAATGAACTTGGCTCTCAGAATGTATTCATCATTCGGGGCCAGAGATTTAAAGTGAAGCCTTTTTTTTTTCCAAATTAGTGCAACTCACAATCACAAACACACACACACACACACACACACACACACAGAATGGCGGTATTTGATCCGTCAGCACTCGATGATGATGGATCGTTTGGCTGTGATGTAACATATGTTGTGGCTTCATCGCAGAAGCATAATTACCTTTCACGTTGTGTTTACACTGACTGACTTCAAAGTCTTTGTTTATTTTCTTAAAGGAATATACGTCCGCGGCAGCCAGTGCGTCTTATTACACGCTGCATTATGCAGAGCAGATCCCTTGGAACCATTATATCCGCGCAGATCGCTTTGATACATGTAGAGGGGTTTTCTTTGAAGCTCCAAAACTTTCCTCGCTGCCCCTCTCGCTCCCTGCAACCCCGACTTGTTTTCTTCTCATTTATTCACTCTTTTTCTATGTTGTTCCCTTCATCTCCCTAACCCTGCCCTCTCTGCTGCTCTCCTCAGTGGGGCGTTTGTTGATCGAGTTCAGCTCCCAGATGACGATGGAACGAGTGCAGAAAGAAAACCCCAACGTGACTGAGGGAGGTCGCTACACGCCGCCCGACTGTCGGGCACGATGGAAGGTTGGTGTCTCTGTATTTCGTATATATTGTGTGCAAACATTTGTGTTATGGAGGTCCGGGAAGAGAAACACAGCGATAAAAGTTGAGTCTACCTAAGCAGATTTATTTCTGTTTGAGGTATTTAGTGAAACATTAGGTTAAATGATGGTTATTTCACAGTATGTAATTGTTCACCTTCAGAGCAGGAAATGACACGGCAGCGTTACATTTAAAGAGTCTGGAACTTCAGGGCAGCTTCAGACATGAATTCCGACCGGGCCGTCATAGTTGGACACTAAAAAGAAGATGAGTCTTTTTAAGTGTTTCATCTTCTGCTCTAAACGACACTTGGCTGAGGTCAGAGTTCTTCCTCCAGCCGGCCGGGTTATCACAACGTCGAACTATAAAGCCGCCGCAATCTTCTTCTGAGCCAAAGTTTCCAGGAATTTCCACAATAAATTACAACTTTGGAGCATGTGGACAGGTGAGAGGTCTGCAGTGCCGTTGAGATCTGCTTCCTCATTCCTGATTCATCCGTAATGAACGGGAACCATCTTTGTGTACACTGAGACATTAACCAGGGAGGTTTCGGTCCGTCAGTGTAAGAACGTATCACCAACAGAATCTGTCCTCGGTGTTCAGGTTGCCATCATCATCCCATTCCGTCACAGAGAAAACCACCTGAAGTACTGGCTGCACTACCTCCACCCGATCCTCCGACGGCAGAGGATCGACTACGGCATCTACATCATCAACCAGGTAGGTCGACTGCAGGTTATCTGCAAATAACTTTTAGTTTTTAATAGAATTAAAAAGAGAATCTGCTTCTACAATGTTCTTGATGTTCTAAGTGTGTGTGTGTGTGTGTGTTTTGAGAGACAGAGTCAGCTCGCTCCATCAGCTGAGAGTTCCTCTTCCATATTATGGGTAATGAGCTCTTCTCTGTCCTTCCTCTCCCCTGTGGGCCTTTGCGCAACGCCTTAATCACTCCCCCTGTGGAACAGACCTTTGGTTCCACCTGCCTTTCTGCCTGCTCTCGATATGGCATTACGCTCTCCTTCACACGCACACACACACACACAAACGGCACCTTTTCTCCCTGAGACTCTCTGACTCCCTCTTATCTCGGAGGTAAAGCTGTTAAGGAGGGTAAAGAGGGTCGGTTTCATCTCGGTAGCAGTGTGGTTTGATCAGACGTCACGCTCTTGAACCATCGCTGATGTTACACTCATTCAAGTCCCCCACTTGTCTCCCGTCAATCGGGACTGTGTGAACTCTGCCGGCTCACGTTTATGGTTGAACATAAATAATTTGAGACCAGAAAACAACATGCGACTGGATGTGTGTGTTTCTCATCATGGCTGACACCAGGAGCTACCACAGAGGCAGCTTTGGGTACGTTGACCATCGTAAACTGTGATCCTACCAACCCCTAGTCAACATGTTGATACCCGTAGTCACTGGGTTAACCTGGCACAGCTCAGCTGTTCCATCTAACTCACTTCTATCACGTCCCTCAGTTCTCCCGCTGAAGGACTGTGTACTTTCACTCTCACTTCAAATTGAAACTGATCCACTGCCTGGCAGCGATTATCTGCACAACCACCTACATTTACTCCACTCTATGATCTTCAAGTTCAGAGAGGGCTTTGCTTGAAGTGGAAATTCCTCGCGTATCTCGTGTCGAGAGTCCTGATCTGTACTCTCGTGCAGCCGTCCGTGCAGGTGCACTTTTGTAGTGAGGTTAATTTCTCCCTCCACGTTTTTTTTGGATCGATAGAAATAGAAGTGTTTGAAACGCCGAAGCCGTGTTGTCTGCTTCACCTCAAAACAGACGTCAGCTGCAGACTCACTAACACACGATGAAGTGGGAAATATTTAACTTTATACATTATAACAGCAGACGTGCAGTTAAAGTTTTGTTTGTTTGTTTGATTCCACATGTTAAAACACATTATCATCTTCTCCAGACTTCATTTAGAGAAGTCAGGCAGGACGCCGGCTGTCAGGAAGTCCCACTAACACACCGTCCAGCAGACAGACACTCAGGCAGGAACAAGTCTGGATGTGTCTAACACGATGGACGATTAAACCTTTACATCAAGAGGAGCACTTCTTCTGTGGTCTTGCCTGCTCGGGTGTTAAATGAGTGGAAGTCTTGTGTCTTGTGCACACACAGGAGGGGGGGTGGAGTTGACGAGTGGGCGGCAGGCAGTGATAATTCTCCTCCTCCGGTGTCGACTTCGCTAACAGATAATGTCTTTGAAAACAGACGTGACGTGGCGTCAAGTGTTGTTTGGACAAAACCGTGCAGAATTCATGCAGGCAGGAACACAGACGAATGAATACGCAGCCTCAACAAGTATATTAAAGTCTACCGAAGTAATATAAGTTCGCTGGCTTTCCCGCCGAAGAGCATGTTTCAAACTCTGCAGACGGGTGCGAGAGAGAAAAGGAGGCATCATGGATGGGATGAAGCATCTACAGATTGAAGAAGAGAAGTCCTAAATGTATCTCAAAATATTGGTACCCAAATATTTTACCAGTTCTTATCGTACAATCTGATCACGTTGTAAAATGCAGCCACATCGTGCACCTGGCTTTTATGATACGGTGAGATCATTTCCTGTAAGAACTGCGAGCGGACACAGTCCCAGTATGAAGGGTAGTTCCTCTGTGTGCTGCACCGCCACCCCGCCGCCCTTGTTTTGCCTCAACTGCACATTTTTTTAAGCAGCTATCATTTTTTGCTCTGAAGGAGCCGGTGAGTTACGGTGAGTAGGCGTTGCGGAGGGATCATGCGGAAAGTGATATAGCGACCTCGCTGTTCTACCCTGCTGCTCCGTGTCCTCCCCGCCCGCCGAGGACCGGGGCCAATGTTTGTTTGTTGGCCATCAGCTCATCGTGTCAACTGGACAGGAGCCCAGAAAAGAAGCAGACAGAGGAACAGAACAAAAAAAGAAAATAGGTGAGAAAGAGAGGGAGGGAGGTGAGAGACAGAAGTGATGGAGAAAGAGCTGCTGTTATGATTTTTTTGTTTGTTTTTTGGGCGGCGGAGCTTAAGGCTGATCTAAGCTCGATAGCATTATTGATTTGTACTGTCTAATACTCTGCAGAGGCTATAGGGGAAGTCAACAAGGCAGAAGCTGCATAATATTCTTCCTTTTTCTGCCTGGTATCTGTTGGCCTTCGATACTGTGAGTACAAATCTCAAAGTTTTAAGCTGCTTAAAGTGAAAACAGTCATAACTTATATTTCTTAAGGTGGTATCCAGAGATATGCACAACAATGCAAACACTGATCTTAAGACACACACAACATGTTGAGCTTCGTCCCTTTCTTCACCGGACCATCCAGATGTTGTATGAACCGCCACCTTCGGACGCCTCGTAAACACTCGGCGACTTTCCACTAACTCATCTGCGTTGTTCCCCGAGTCCCCGTTTGTATCATTGAGAAACAAGTTCTCCCTTCAGCCTTCACATAGTTTGTTCTTATTAATTTCTCCACTTGAGTTCCAGCCGTCTCAAACCCTGAGACGACACCAGTGGATCATGATGGATTAAACTCTGAGTGTTTCCGTCTGTTTCTTGTTGTCGCTTGATGGTGAAGGTCACATTAAGGCGGACCAGACGTTCTCAGAATATCCAGACAGGCAGCCACGCTCGTGTGTGTGTGTGACTGTCAAGATCTCTCTAAAAAACGCTGACTCCAGCTACCCGAACCTCTTCATCTTTTACTTTGAAGTCTGTAGATACATGCAGCCGCTATGTCGAATAGATGGTTGCGATCGGATCACTGCTGTCATACGGGAATGATTAACATGTTTTGCTACGCTGGTGCAGCGGTACAATACATCATTAAGGCCTGCGACTAATGATTGTTTTCATTATTGATTCATCTGCAGTATTTTCTATTTTTTCTAAGCTTTTATAAGTCAGAACATTGAGAACAATGTTCCTGTGTGATGTCATCAATATTTCCTTTGTGTGAGTCACACCCCAAACTTTCCTTTTCACGATACAAACAATGCACCAACGTCTTCGTTCGCCGGCGTTGTGAAAGCGATATCATCCAACCCTGACAGCCTCATGTGAAGCTCAGCTGGCGAGATGCAACTGCAGAGTCTCCATCTTCCTGAAAGATCGTTAATAAAATCCCGATGATGCAACGTAACGCGGAAGGAAACGATGTCTGACAGAAGAAAACATCGCCAGCTAAGATTCGTGGGAATGACGGCACACTGAAACAATCCATCCAGCAAACCAACGAGTGATTAGAAATAACACCCATGACATCTTCTTTTACTAGCGGTTGAAATAAAACAAATGCAAGTTAACATTTACATAAAGGTTTGTTTTATTATGCAAGTATGGACATAAAAAAAACTATTTTTCTCAGTATAACTTAGAGAGAAGAAGCATGATGACATGTAATTACTGCGGACGGCAGTGGAGGGGAGGTTTGCATGAGTTAGGGCTGCAATAGGAGATCCAAACATATACATGAAATATTAAATCCGACGTACTTTATCTTCACTTTCTATTCACATTTTTTTATTCAGGTGATAAAAGGGAACAAAGCATATTTAATTAGAACATTAATTATTTTCTTATCTACTCAAAAAAAAAGGGTCTAAGCCTGGGTGAGATATTTAGACAAAAACCTCTCAGAATGAAGAAAAGTCCCTCATCCTCCTTTCTTTCTCTTCCTCTAGCTCTCTCATCTTGGCTTTCACCAACACTTTCTCTCGTGGGTGGTTAATGAACTCTCCGTCTTCTTCCTACATAATGAAAATGTTCCAAAACAAAAAAAGAAAAGAGAAAATGAGGGAGTTTTTGTGCAGTTCACCGTGGAATAGGATATTGATCTGATGACCTCGCCCCCTCTGCAACTTTATGCTCTAGTGTTTGCTGCAGGGTTGTTACTGTTTCACTGTACAGTGAAATAAGGTTCGTCCAGTCGCAGGTGCAGCTTGACGTGAGTGCACGAGCCTGCGCTGGGATGAATAATGAATCGAGTTGCCAACTTCTCGTCCTCTAAGAGAAAGATGGAGCGACCGTCACGGTCCACAAATGGACAGCGTATGTAGCCAGTGATTATCTTTATTGTTCATCCTTTAGCTTCCACTTCGCAGCTCATCACCTACATTAGTAGTCGATAAAATAACAACAGATGTGTCTGACCCGGCACACAAATGCATCTCATGCAAGTGTCTGCACACACACAAAAAAACACCTCATAGCTGTGTGTTTTAACGGGTAAAGTGCAGTGACGCAATTTGAGGCTTTGTTCCACAGCGGATTGACATTTTCGAGATGCATAATTTAACGTCTTCCCCCCCTTTTATCAAGCGTCCATTAACAGGGACACAAGAAAAGTCAATTACGGGCCCTATTCTTACATTATAATACAGGACGTTGCTTTACTTCTCAACACTTTTATACTCGTGTTGAACTTTATTCTTCCAAATTGGAAACATGAGCTGCAGCGAGCATAAAATCGAAGAACACAACAACCCCTCGTAGGCTTTAAAGTAAAACATATGCAAACAAGCGCCCAAGTTCACAGCTGCTGGTTATAGTGTTCTCGCTCAATAATCTTTCTTCCTATTAATCATTTAGACCCAAAAAAAGTTGGGAAAATACGGTCCAGGTTTAGAAACACCAGAATTATAGAGGAAAATAAAAAAGTAGAGATCAGCGTGTTGTTACAGGCTTCAGATTTTTTTGCATTTATGTATACGCATGTTTTATTTTTACTCTGTGTGTGATATTTCAAGTATGTGTGTGATGCGTGTTGTAATTGCATGTTGTGATTATCGAGCCCTTCAGTCTCTGAACCCCCCCCCCCCCCCCCATTTGTTCCACCTCCAGCGCCTCAGCACCTCATCACTGTTCGCACCTTCCTCACCCACGATAATGCGGCCTGGAAATGTCATTCCGATTCCAACCCATTTGCCGCCGCCCCCTCCGTTGTTTTCCTCCTGCCGGGCTGACTCGGCTGAAACGGTTCACGGGAGAAATTAAAGTGTTGCTTTTTTTTCGCCTCGCACATAAAGTCTTTAATGCTGATTGAAAGGGTTTGATTTTGGCCGTAGGCGGCTTTTCGGAGGACGGTTGAATATTGCTGATACCAAGCAATAAGTCATAATTGTGTTTGTGTGCTCGTCTGAAAGACAATGACGGTTCCCTGTCGTGTATAAAAATAGCTTTAAAAGACGAAAAAAAAAAACATGTTATATTTGTACCTTCATACTTGCTGACAGGTTCCAAGGGGGATATCTCATAACTTATTTTGAAGCTGTGGTAGATTTATTTCTGCATATTTCTCAGCTCCCTGCAGGTGCTTCTTCAACGTGAGTGCCCTGTGATTGACTGCCCAGTGTACCCAGCCGCTCCCCACCAACGCATGCTGGCGTATTTGAGAAAGTTGCACTGCTTCGACTGAAATGTAAAAACTTAATACTGTTGGTTTCGCATAGAAAGCCAGGTAGCAGGAGCGCCACTGGTGCTCTTGGAAAGGCGATGACTGATGACCTAATGACCGAAATAGCGGCACAAATCCACGTCCAGGCACTCAAAGAGGGTTAAAAGAATGTAAAAGTTCCCCGGAACTTCCCTTTAATTGGCCAAATTATGTTGCAAAAGTTGAGCCATATGTTCCGAACTTGTGTTGTTGTTCTTTTTGTCCGACCCCTTTCACATCTGCTTACTTAAAAGCATATTTTGCATTAATTTGTCCTCCTCATTGGGTGTATTCCATATGCAGCATCCACCTAACGACTCCATCTCCTCCGCTCGGGTCACCACTCAAGTATTTAAAT
This sequence comes from Macroramphosus scolopax, assembly GCA_901007825.1. Classification (NCBI taxonomy): domain Eukaryota; kingdom Metazoa; phylum Chordata; class Actinopteri; order Syngnathiformes; family Centriscidae; genus Macroramphosus; species Macroramphosus scolopax. Next base: position 15,605 of record CAAKHC010014808.1, read on the forward strand.
GATACTGTTATTGTTGAGGACATATGAGCAGCAATCTGATATAAGTGCAGGGCTCAGGAAATCAATATTAATGTGGAGTGAGAATGTAATAAAGGCTAGACACTGTCTGGATATGACACACATGCTAATCTCAGGTAGGCAACCTTAGAGAGATGAGCCTTTCAATAATGTCAGTCGCCTCAAAAAGGGAAACACTTGATATGCAACCCACAGGTTTTTAATATTCTGCAGCTCGCTCCTCTCCCACTGCCTTGTTTCATAAAGGAAAGCATCAGTTTTTAGTAATCTCCCTCTCTTTGTTTCATTCTGCTTCTGCATTTCATCCTCTGAGTCTACAAGGAGGGGAAAAATAAAAAAGGAGAGGCGATGACAATGGGTTCTAATAACGTCAGCGGTATTTGAGATTACCAACGGGGACAAGATAATTGTGTGAAACATACAGCGGTGAGCTATTAAAACCAAAAGTGGAAGGGAGGAAAAAATACTGTTAGTCGTAATTGCTGAGAAAATTGCCCTAAAATGCTTCTCATGTATTGTCATTTCCTCTTAATGGCTGCGGAGTGTGAATCCAAAGCAAAACAGGGTTAAGTGAGACATCCTGTAACCTTCAGTTCTCCCCGATATTAGAGAGGCACTTTGTTTTCTGTTTTTTTTTTTTATTTCCTTTTGTCTCATCTTTATCAGCAGTGTTTGTGAGAGGATGTATTATATATACTGCATGTGTGTGTGTGCGTGCGTGCGTGCGTGCGTGTGTGTGTGTGTGTGTGTGTGTGTGTGTGTGTGATCCCTGTTCTTGAGCACACAGCTTCTCTGTCATTATGTGGTTACAATGGTTTTTTTCTTTGTGTGCAAAGTTGTTACATTCTCAGATCTTAGCAGTTTTAAAACATACCGTTCCCAGCCAACACAAGTCTGCTGCGCCTGCTACAATCACTTTCCGCTGCAACATCCACTCACTGGCCACTTCATTAGGTACACATGTGCAACGTAATGCAATCCAATCGAAAACCGCTGCCGTGATTCTACTTTTAAGCAGCTTATAATGTTTCTGTTTTTGCTGACACTGTCCGAAAGGTGATTACTTCTCTGTATGTTTATGACTGAGGCCGTAGCGGGTGGTGTTGTTGTATTGAAAAGGTGTTTCTAATATCCTGTCCCTCCGAACAATAGTATCTTCCTAAAAGCCGGATTTATAGCAGAGCTGCATCATATTAGACTCTGCATATGTACTTAATGAAGTGGCCGACACGTTGCAGCGTGTTTACTATGAAGGACAAAATAATGGAAGAAACCTCAGAAGGGTGATTTAATATACCTTCAATAACAGGATTTTCAAACTAAAATGACAGAAATATGCCCTGGGAATGTTAGATAATAAATAATACACAATGGAAACATGAGATTAGTATATTTTATCTCCCTTGTCGACTTCACGGCGCCGCTAAGAACTTAATATTTACCACAACCAAGCATGATTTCTGCAGCCCGGCCTAAAAATGTATATTTTTAATCATGAGCATGCATCAGCAGATTACCTCGTAAGCAATGAAAAACTGCTCATCAGACAGCCTTGAAGGTTTGTTATCTTCCCCGCAGCCGTGGCGACCGCGCCCTCGTCTCATCTCTGTGACCTGTTTCAAAACAAAGTTCCGAGCGGTGTTTTGTCACCAAGGGCGGCGCTGTCTCCTGTCGATGATGGATGTTTATGTGGTCAATAATGTAGCGTCTGCACGACGGGCCACGGGAAGTAATTTGATAGTTGGTGTTATATGGAACCGTCGGCTCCGAGCTGGCTGACCTTCATCTTGTTTATCTGTGCCTTTATAGATCAGCGGCGGCGGCGTCAGGAGGAAAAAAAGGTCTGAATGAGAAACAAGGCTTTCCTGATGAGGACGCGTAAAAGAAAAGATATGAGGATGGATGAAGCATTAAACGTAGAAAAGAAAGAAATCTCTTTCAGTCAACACGTCTGTGAAAATGAATCATATTGATTTGGCAAAATGGATCAGCAGAAGCAGCCGTATTGTGCAACGCCACAGCGAAAACTTCCCTTTGAAAGAATTCAACAAAGAGAAGAATTGTACTGTGTTTTGGGAGGGAAGAGTACGTGGAGATATCTGACATGACCTCCAGTCTGTGAAGAGAAGCCATTCTGTGCAGTTGTTATTTAGAGGGAGTCGGAGGAGAATATTTAGAAGTGGAAGTAAACTTCAGTTTGTGATTGTGGTTGTTTTGGGAGGATTTGTTGTTTCCAGTTAAATGTTTTCAGCGGATGAATATATAGATCCACTCCGGCGGTGCCGATAGACGATCAGAGGGTTTGACTGATCTTTGAACCGTTCATAGGACGGCTGATGCTTCACATAATTCTCTTCCTCCTTCACTCTGCTTCTCACAAAACGGTGCAAAAGTCGAGGAGTTAACGTGATAGAGAGGTGAAGCTCTGCACCGTCACGCATGATAATAGCGTGTCTATCAGGGCGTCATGGAAACCGGCACGTCAACGTTAACAGTGGCACATTTTTCAAGTCCAGCCAACAAAGATTCGCAAAGATTAAGTCGTGATTTGTTTCAACATTCTGACCAGCTGCTCTTGCACGCCGTCTCAAGTACGACAGAACTACCGTGGTTATGAGTATTGTTTACTGTAGAAGAAGGAAGCCAGACCCCGGCACAGCCACCCTGCGGAGGACACTCATCTCAGTCTATCCGCCTTGATCCTTCGGAGCACAGCGTTGGAATATCAATCCACTAAGAGCTTCCGGCTCTTGCTCAGGAAGTTTCTTTCTTTCTTAAACTAGCGGCGGACACCCCATCTGTCTGGTGATATGCTGCCCTCTTTTGTCTTTTTATTACAGAGTGAGCTTGTTTTGATCATTACTTATAGTCCCTTTAATGACACCTAGCACAGGTGCATGCTGGGAGGGTTACTGGTTCCATACTCACCTGGGAACTAGTCACTACTATGAAATTCTGTGTGTTGGGTAGGACAATATTTTTGACTTCAGCAGCAGGATTTCCCCCCCGCTCACACATAAAATGCTTACGTACAGTTACGAGAGGCCACAGCTCGGTGACATTTCGCCCGTTGGAATTGAAGGGAGGAGCTGCGGGGCTAATGGGGATGAAGGCAGAGCGAGTACCTTGACCTCCCCGACACACGGCTACAGGCTGCTCATATGTACTGTAATGTTGCTGCAGGCATTAATGTCAGCAAAGAAGAAGTAGACCCGTATATACATGAGGACTCATGTGTTGCTGAGGGTGTGGAGCTGTGGCAGGACGTTTATTTCGCCTTACAGGAGCTATCGGTTGGCAGGCGTGCAGCCGTGACTACGAGCCGGTTTTAATAGGTTGACGTATCTCCGATCCGGTTCACAAAGTACCCAGATTTGTTAAGTTCCTGCACTAACAAATCCCCTTGTCAGATCTTTAAACTCTCCGCACCCTTTATTTATCAGCAAAGAGCAAATTGAAAAATATATAAATAGGTTTTAGTCGTTTGCTAAATGTTCTGCGTTTTCTACTGAGCAGCTGTTAAATAAATTTGATCCGTTTTAATACACGTCCACTAGTGAAGACGTGCTCATTAGTGTCAATCTACTGAGTGTTTACTTTCTCTGTGCTGCAGTTACAGTGGACAGGTTCAAACACGGGGCTGTGACAGCGCGTGAAAACTTCTTAAATAACAGAAAACTAAATATGAGTTTGATGAAGTTGTGATCAAACCCGTCCCTCTGCACTCCCCTTTCCCTTTTCTTTCCCAATGTGCATTAGCTTTTCTTCCTCCAGTCTTCCCTCCGCTCGTCTTCTCCTTCACTCTGCACCCTCCTGTCATCCTGCACAGAGGAAGCGTTGCCCGCTGATGACTCAGGGGAACGTGGGTTCCCTGCGTGTTGGCGGGGAGGTCATTTAGAA
>CAAKHC010014808.1:51829-61958 GCA_901007825.1 Macroramphosus scolopax
TTGCTTAAATCAGAACCTGTGTGAGCAGATTCTGATGTAACTGCTGAACCGAAGCCAATCGGGAAGGATATTCCGACATAATTTGACAACCCTGGGAGGATATGATAGATTATGCCGTCCACTGAGTCACAATGTAAAGCCCTAGCACCACCTGTTGGCTAAGATGTGTACTGCGAAGGAAACCTTCCTTTTACACAGCTCAGCAGGACAGTTTCTTCTCTCTGATTTCAGGATATGAGGACTTTCATGTGCAAAGGGATCGGACACAGGGGAACTAGACTTTATCAAAGTGAACTTAACAGGATACATTTGTGTGTACCAGCGGGTTAAAACGTCTGTTTTGCTGTCAGCAATCATTCTGCAAATGCTTTTATAGTAATGTTGTGAACTTCTCAACTGTAATGGAAATGCAAGTCAAACTAAATATTATTCTTCACATCATCCAAGTCCGATTTTCACTCAGATGATTTGGATCTAATCCGTCTCTTGTTTCTTTCTGTCTCTCGCCCACCAGGTTCAATAAGATACAGAACACGAAGAACACGATGAAGAAGGACGGCATCAGCTCTCTGACCTACAGGCAGGTTCAGGTAAAGAGGTACCCTCTCTACACGGATATCTCCGTGGAGATCGGCAAACCGCCGCCTCGGCCTATCAGAGGCTGAGAAGAGAGGGGCGACAGAAGACGAGGAAGAGGGGGGGTGACGCCCGTCGACTTGAGCTGAGAGAGGGGAAGGAGTTTAAAGGAAACTGAGAAAAGAGAAGACATTTGGACAGATGGGGGAATGGAGTTAAGACCCAAAAGTCCCAAGCCCATCGTCCTCTCTCTCCTTCTTTACCCATTTCTATGTGTCTTTGAGATTTCAGCTTGCCATTTCTGCAACCAGGCTCTTTACACTTTCTCCAACAGCTACTGGCAGTAACAACACCTCCTACCTTTACCCGCTGAATTTAAGAACGGGGACCAACGTTTGAATATCAGTGGCTGAGCAGAGGTGCGTCAAACCTGGAGTTAAAGCTTTGAGTCGTTCTATTAACGAACAATGAGTTGGAAGATAGCCAACGGACGTATCGAAGGAGGATACTATTGCTGTTGTTGTGCTTTGGGATCGCTCGGAGTATCTGACCAAGGTTGTGTAACGAGTCCTCGTTCAGTAGCCGTGAGAAAAATGGGCTTTTCCGCATGGACACTTTCCCGGAGAGACGGACGGATGCAAGATGGCGCCACCTGCTGGTTGGGAGATGACATATCAGGAAGTAAAAACCTACGTCACTTTCCGAGCTTCACCGGCGACGGTCGGCGGAACACTGGAGGCGGATTGAAGCAGTAACATACAACACGATGACATGCAGAGATGCTCCATCCATGGAGTTGCATCACCTGGTGTGCATATCAGAAATATCAACCGACAATTCACATATTTCCTTCTTTTTTTTTTGTTTCTGAAGGAGTCAACCTGTTTGGCTCTAACGATTAAATCAAATCCTCCGGTATCACTTAATGAATGTGTATTGTGCCTGCATCTACAGAAGACTAAAACATTGCTGGGACACGCCGATAAAAACGTGTTTTTGATCATCGTCAATGGCAACGAACATCTGAGAACTCTCTGTTTGTCCTTCTTTTTTTTTATATATAGACACTCAGACTTTGGAATCTGACCTATCGGAGCGATTTGAAGCGTTTTGCAGCAGAAGTTCACACATTGAAGATACGAGACGTTTTCTCCTGTGATGAGTCACGTATGGAATGAATTTGAAATCAGAACGAGTATCTTAAGACCGATCCAGACCTATACTGACAGCCCACTTAAGATTTTAACCCCATGTGACTTTTTTCTTTTAGAGATTAGATGTCTGGAAAACGCTTCTCTCTACTTGAAGAAAGATTTTCTGTATCAGTGCATTAAAAGTTCATTTTTGCTTCTACAAAGGCGAGAAAAACAAATGTGCTGAAGGTACTTGATTGTTTTTCAGGTCAGGTTTGACATATATACATATTATAAAGGACACAGAGGGTTAAACATCAGACGTGAGCTGTCAGGATAGACTGATACAACCGACTCGTACTTTCCCCGCTGGCTCCACAGACAAGACAACGTAAGACACGAAGCTCTCTGAAGGTCATTTTGTAACCTGATATTATAACCTGAAAGTCACTTTCTTTCTTTTTTTTTTAATTATCACAATTTATTAAAAAGTCTTATAATATAATAACTTTGCCATTTTATCTGCTGTTCCTTTCTCTCTCTATCTCTCTCTCTCCGTCCTTCTTTGACAAAAATAGTATAATATCCCGAAGGAGGAAATTATAAGGTGATGATCCTCTGCTGGGGGAAATTGGGAATTTTAAGGCAGTAATGAGGAGTTATCATTTGAGCGGGTTTGACTGATGTTTAAATTGCTGCTTCACATTTTATCATCGTCAGCTGTCACTTTTATATTGGAATCTATTTCCTCACACTTTCAGATTTCAAAAGGCTTCGATCAATCAAACATTCACAGTTGCATTTTTCTTTTTCTTTTTTTTTTTTTTTTTACAGAAAGTTTTAAAAGCTTTTTTTATTAGTTTTATTAGATGGAGAAAATATTGATTTCCTCCGTCAACATATCGAAGACTGTTTTACTATTTGGAACATTGTTATTTGTTTATTGTTTTTTTTCTATTATCCACATGTGGCGCCGTCGCTGTTGTCGCCTCTATACCAAGCTGATGCCTTCAGTAGTTATCTGTACTAAGGAGCGAGGAAGCTCGCTCCATGTTTGTTTCTTAATTGGAATTTGAGATGTAAATTACTGCGTTTTAAGATATGTAATACTACAATAAAGCATATTCCGTTCCACCGATATTAAACACAAACTATAAAGGATGAAGAACCGACGTGATGCATCTCCTCTGACTTTGCATCACACAGGTAACAAGTTTGTTTCATTTCTGTGTCACGCTGAACAATTTGGGGCTTTTATTCTGGTGAAAATTGTGTATTGTTGGCCTCCACTTTAGTCCGCCTTGGAGCAAAACTGTTCCCATCTGTTTGGCTCTATTGTCTTTGCCTCAAGCTTTTTTGGAAGGTACGATTGCTCCTATCTGCACCACGCACACACACACACACACGCTTTCACACTGCCTTCCCCTTTTTCTTGCGTTATATCCCCTTTTCTTTCCTCCCCTGCCAGTCCAGGCTGTTTGTCAATGGCACACTGTTGTGCTTTGTGGTGGGTCCACTTCAGGCACAGCTGTGGCTCACAGGAGTGCTGCTTCTTTCAGTAGATATCGAGTGTCTCAATCTGTGCCTGTTACTCTATATCTTTATATTCTCTCCCTATCTGTACACATGCCCGTTCTTAACCCTCTGTTTTGCTCATCCTCTCCACCGCTCCATCAAATTCTCCTCCCTCTCTCGGTTTTTCAACGCTGTGAGTGTTATAGTCCCCTGGAGTGAGTTTCAGTGTCCTCAGTAGGCAGACTGCATGCGTGGAGGTCAGTCAAATCCCTGTCCTGTACTGTTGGCAGCTTAACCTGTGCAATACAGATCCATCCACCTCTACAGTATTTCACAAGCCACTGTATTAAAATTGACATGAAGGAATAGCTCGACATGTTGGCTTCTTATCTTCCTTCTTGCCTGGATGAGACGATCCAGTAAACATAGAACAAACTGCTGCAGCCAGACGCATGTTAGCTTAGCTTAGCATCAAACTGGAAGCTGTCCACCAAAACTTACCAAAACCTAATGTGAGGTGATTTGGGGAAAGGAGTAAAACTGAAAGGGGTAAAAGTAAAAAAGTACAGCCACCCCTAATTAAAAATAAAAAAAATTTGAAAGTCAAGGTATCATATGCTAATAGCATAATGTTGCATTGGTGGTGTGTAGAGACGCTCTGCAGCCAGACCAGCTGTTTCCAGTTGTTATTCTAAGCTAACATAGCTGAAACTAGCTGGTTGTTGCATCACATTCACATAAGAGTGTGTATCCGTCTCCCCCATCGATCTCTCTGCAAGAATGTCAGCAAGCGTGTCATGTTTTTCCGCTTTCATGTCCAATAGATTTCTTTCGCCTCTTATTCACCCGTTAATCTAATAACAGTGGACATCTGCTTAGCTACTTTACAGTATCGAAATTAAAATCCAATCCAGTCTCATCAAGGCTGCCCCGATAAATGAAGGCGGCCCTTCATGAGGGCGAATACGTGAAGAAGATACCGAGCAGTAACTGGAAAGATGGGTGGATGTGAGGGGAGAGAGAAAAGGCCCCAGTGTGTATAAACAGTCATAAGGGTTATTAATGTAAAGATCTGCAACAGAAACTTTAGTGAATTGTATTTGAGACATTTCCTTTACTTGAGAGAAAGAACAAACCCAGAGAAGTGCTCGATGTTTTAACGGACTCTCGCTACTCTGACCTGAAGTAATTGAAACTTTTTTCAAATACATTTTTTTTTTTGCTCGCAGAGAGCGGGCAGGACTTCAACGCCTGCGGGCGTTTTTAAAAACATTTACTGTAACTCTACTTATGTTTTGGGGTTTTTTTTGTACATTGAATGTTGAAAATGTTATCTAATATAGAATGCATTATGTCATATCAAACCTACTTTTTCTATACAATCAATAAATCTGCTGGTTAAACATTGTTTTACTGTGTGTTGCTGTTGTGTACTTCAATTACAAACCTGCTTTAGAAGGTGAAAGAATCATACATGTGGTTACAAGTCATGAATGCATCAAATCGTAGAAGTTGTTTCACTCAAAACTACAAATGTGAACCTCATGGTGGCGCTAGAAGAGAGAAAAATAAATATTGTAAGGAATGTGGATTTAATAAGAAGTGAGTTTCCACCTGCAGACTGAGGTAATCTCTGAGCTTGTGAATGTAGCGTTGACCTATTTTGGATGTTTGGTCCTGGTGACCTGATGGACTGAAGTGTGTGGACTGCACTGGACTCGACTTCTGAAGTCTTCAACAGTAACTCTTGTACTCGTTTACTACTATGTTTATTCTTTTACTGTTTAGAGAGGTTATAAATGGCAGTAAGGGTCTGCAGGGAATCTAGACAGGTGCATCTTCAGAGGACTCTCCGTCAGAGATATTCAATGGACACGAAAAGGTGTTTTAATTTGCATTACTTTACAGTACATACAGTGTTACACCGCATGTGTTTTTTTTGCAGGTGTTGTACACATCAGTTCCCTTTCGTTTCAGTCAGTCAACTGAAAAATTGATCACACAGATTCGTTCAGATTATTCTTGAATTAATTTGAGATAACCAGTGAAGGTTACGAGCCATGCCAAGACTTGCATACAAATGCTTCTCAGGGAGAATTCCAATATAGAAATTGTCAGGTGTAGCGAAACAACACATATGTTCATCATTTAAAAGGTCCCTCATAATTAAAATCAAAGATGGTGTAATGATGTAGGAAGGCCAGCGGATCAGCACACTGAATATGTTTGTTTCATCATACACTTGGTGACCCATACAACAGTAGATGTTACAGGAAAGGTTGCTTTTATGAAAGGCTATATATTCGTCAGAATTAAAAAACGGTAAATTACAGGTTGTTTTTCAGCTCTACAGTTCACATGCACAAATAACATTCCATTAAATCACACTCGTCCACAGCTACTGAACAGTCATGTTTAGGCCACAGTCATATTCAACTAGCACGGAAGTGAGCATCATCATCTTCAGAACTGCTGAAAAAACAGTCTGAATCGGTGCTGCATCAACCTGTGACGGTCCAATTACAATCATCCAATAATCTCATTGGCTTTGGTATGTTTTAAGGTGATAATAAAGCCTGAAGAAGAAAAAGCTAGCACCAGTAAGGCTTGTCTCGCAATACCATTTTGTTCCCTAGGAGGCGACAGTGAGTTCTTACAGTTACTACACAAAGCTGGTGAACATAAATCATCTGGTCTGTGTTTATAGAAAAATATATTTGGTTGGTGTCATGTACTGTTCCTAAAAGGTTGATTTTTGCTGATAGTTTTGGTTTGGCTATACCACTAACAACCGTATTAGTCGAGACGGATGGTGTGTAGCTGATCGGCCATCGAGGACTGTGTATTTTTAAATGCCAGCTGGTTCTATGCTGACAGGAAATCAGTTCTGTTGGATGGACGGTTGCTCTGGCGTACAGTTTTTGAGGTGGGAACAGGTGGCGAGGCGGTTTCCCTCCCAGTAGCCTGCATCCTGGCCATCATGACAACGACACTTTGTGCAGGAATTGACCCAGACGGGCTCCCCGCCGGGAATCACCTGGCTGCGTGAACCGTCAACGTAGCAGTTAGGACCTGGAGGGAGAGGAGCAACACAGTTACGATTAATTGCAGTTGAAAAGACAATATAAACCGGTAGGCATATGAAGTCAATTGTGCATACACACACTGATGCCTGCATGCATCACATGCATTATAAATTACTACATTAGCCAGTGGGGCCTAAACAAGTGAGACTATAAATATCCTGGTGTATCTTTGAGAGGTCTGCCATGACTTTTATGCTTTCTATTAATCATTTCCACTTACCCTCCTTGCATTCAGGGCAGCACTTCCCCGGCTGGTAGACGGGGTTGACACATGGTGGAGGGGCGCAATCTGCAACTAGACAGCGGGCGATGCCGTCACTGTCACAAGTGCACTGTTCACATTCTGATGGCTGAAAAACACACAAACAAAGTGACAGTCTACTTGTATTGCAGAAAAAGATACAGGAGACTGAGCAGACAAACGGAACATCACAGAGCCCCTCATCAAGACCTTCTCGTGGCATACGATAGGGGGCGCCATTTACCTCGTATTCCCTGCTGTGTACTCAAGCTACATACCAACATATCACAATGTGATTCAGTTTTTTAAGGAAACACATTGAGAGATGTATATCAGCTTGTTTTCATACAGGTAGATATACAGTGAGTAAAAACATGGAAGCTGTTTAAAGTATAAACTGATTGAAAAAGAATTGTGTATTATTACATTGAAATGGATGAAGGATGAAACCTGCATGAACAGACACGTACATCTGAGGTTTACACATAAACAGCATTAAATATCATTTATGTGATATCTGCATGAATCACTGTCTGATGTGATAACTCCTGTTATTAATTAAGGTGTGGCTTGGGCTCTGACAACTTCACACTCAGCCAATGTAGAAGCTGTTCAAACTCTTGTATATATTAATAGATTTTTTTTCATATTATTACAAAACAAATTGGCTTAAATATCCAATCAACAGGTGTTTATGAGAACAGACATTCAAGTCACCTCAGTACATTTTGAAGCCCTCAATAACTAACATTACTATATTACATATTATGATTTAGTGAGGCCTTGGATGAGGACAACACTGGCCCTCTGAGTTTCCACAACTGTTCCTGTAGCTGCAATGTAGTGCTTAGGAAGATGTCTTCAAATGTCTTGTCCAACAAAAAGTTAGACAAACAACATATGTTCATCTGTTATGTGAGAAAAAAACAGGACATTTTCACATTAGAAAAGTTGTTTGTTTTTGCTGTCAAATATCATTTAAGCTATAAATCATTTGTCTAAATTATGGCTGATTCATTTGAATCCTTTAAGGCCTCGTCTCCTTTCCTTAGTGCTTACCTGGAAGTTTTGCCCCAGCTCGTACACCACTCCTCGGTACTCACACCCAATTTTCTCGCACCTGGGGCAGCAGTCAGTGGGGTAGTGACTGACATGGATGCATGCAGCCGGGAGAGAGGTGCATTCGGTGCGAGCGCATGCGGAGCCCTCAGCGGTGCACTCACACTGGGTGCAGTGATCGGAGTCCAGGAAATACCATTCTCCCACGTAGTAAATGCTGCCGTTGGCCTCGCAGGTGCCTTCCTGGTGTCCGGCGACTGAGAAGCCTGAACCAGCCTGTGCGCAAAGCAACAGTGCCAAGACGGCTGCGCGTAATCTGCGGTCCAAGGAAAGGCGCTCACTGACAAACTTTGCCATAATTTATCTGATCATTCACTTCCCAAACCAAAAGCTAAAAAACAGTGAAGTGAAGTATCCACTGTAGTCCAGTTGGTATTTGGTAGACAGATTGCAAAATGTTTGTTACATTGTTACAGAACTCAAGATCCTTGAGTTTACCTCTGCTCTCCTTCCACAGCGGTCTACTGGGGCTGCGCACAATCCTGCAAAGAGCCCGGAAAGAGGGTGGAGACAAGGGGGCAGAGAGAGGGAAATAAATATTCACTGCCTCTTGTTCACACACCAGAACTGCAGTTCGTCCCTCCCCCACTTTAACATCTTGGAGAAGACTTAATTTACAAGAGCACAGAGTTTGTTTATTGTAGGTAATTTGAGTTTACAGAGAAGTAGTTTGCATATTTTTCTAAACTGATTTGCCATAGTGTGACTTGCATTTGTATTGCTACATTACTTGAACGAAATAACAGTGTGCTGCGAAATAATGAGAAAGAGTTAACCCATGATTAAATATCTTGAATCCTGATTTTGACAGTCCCGTTGGATCTCGCGATAGTTCCCCCCTTAGCAACCAGACAGTTTGTCTTGGATACCTGAGCCTGCTATATAACATACAGGTGAGTTGTTTCCTCTTTAGCAACAAAGCAAAGACATAGAGCACCTTTCCAAAATTTTGTCCGTGTGTTAAACAAACAGTCTTTATTGTTGCATGGTTAATGATAGAAATACGCTCCGAGGAACGTCACCTAAGTGAAATAATAAACCTCCACAGTTGGTCCAGAAGCTAGCTAAGTTAGCATTCCTCCCTCTAAGCTAGCTGTTCATGATACTAACTCACTACGTTATATTACTTACCCTCGTACTTAACGTACACTTTAGCAAGTTAGCAACTGCTTCTTAAACAAGTAACATGCTAATATTAAAGGTTTCAATTAGCATTACAATAAATATTCTGCTACTTTAAGCTAATTTAGTAAAACTATCATCGTAACAGAGAAATTGGTTAATATTCTGTTGCTAGTTAAGTCCACCAAATTTTATCCAACGCTGGGGGGAAGAATGGAGGCATTATCAGTAAAATACACGTGTATTATTAAGTAAACATACGAAGAAAGTTGTGTACTTATCATTGGAAATGACTGGACTGGAAGTATAAAGTGATGTGACATGGAAATACTGAATACAGTACTACATTTCACAACCTGTTTGCTCAGTATCATTACTCAGCCTCACCTAATAGAGTCTCCTGTTTCTTCCCATTTCTTCACCTATAGACTGCCATATGCAGTCTACCAATGGAAACCAGCTTTGGTGCCCTGGTCAGTCTCTGTGGAGCCTGATTGCTGAGCATGCTCCTGAGTCAGAGCTGCCAAAGATCCATACAGCACTGGGCCGCTCTCTCGTTGACATGTACACCGAGGTGCACGCTGAGGTGGGATGGTTTTATAACTATAATATTTTATGTTCTCCCCTTCAAATACAGTGGGTAAAGCCGGCTTCGTCCTTCAGATTGTTCGTACTTCCGGATACCACTCTTTAATCCTTTGAAAGAATTTAGAACGTCAGTCTGTTTGTAGTAAGATCCCTCCCCATCATACCACCATTTCCTTTCATACTTGGTCTCAGAGGGAATCAAAAAATCTGCCCAGGCAAGCATTCCTGGCCAAACAATTTACAAGCGCTGCTTTGAGGTTTTGCAAGTAGGTTAGTTTTGTTGCTTGAACTCAGCAATTACAATTCCCAGACTCCCTTATCAAAGTGAAGCTAGGGTAAACTGGCACGGTGCTGCTTGGAAGTCCAAATGTACGCAAGACAGACATCAATATTTACTCAAGGCCAACTAAACTCTCAGCCTCAAAGCCACTGGTGTGCAAAAGCACTCAAGAATTTCTCCCTCAGCTCGGTCAGAAAGGTCCACAGGGGCAAATAGGCCTAATCAAGGTCAACTCCATTTGTAGAAGCAAGCATTTTCATATAAGATATATAGAACACAAATCAAAGGACACATTGTGACTGCCAGGAGGCATGAAAATAGAGTCAAATAAAATAGATTTCAATAACTGCTAAAGCTGACATAGTGTGATGCTAAATGGATGTTTGGCGTATTTGAATTGTCCTAAATGAAAACAAACAACATCAGATTGCAAAATGGCTCAATTGTTTTCTTTAAAGCAAAATGTAAA
>CAAKHC010014808.1:73791-93708 GCA_901007825.1 Macroramphosus scolopax
ACTTCGTTAAAGTAGAACCTTCACTTGCAGGTTAGTCCTTAAGAACATTTTAGCAACTGCTGCCATCTGGTGGCACATTGTTGCTCATCTCATGGTTACTTCTCTTTTTCATCTCTTACACTTTGACATAGCAAGTCCTTTTTGAACAGAGAGGAGCAACCTGGGCAGAAAGCAATTGAACACTTGCTATTTTCCTCATTCTATTAGTAGAACTGTTCACTGAATGTATTTAATCATATTCTTATGTGTTTTCAAATGTCCGTACTTTCATGTTTGTGTATCTGTAGAGTTGAAAGAGCTTAGAGGAGCTATACGTACAGACTTAGAGCTCTTCCCCTCATCTCCACCCTTGCCGTTCTCCGCTCTCCCCGTAAAGGAATCAAAAAACAGACTAAGGTCAGTATGTTTTTTAGTATTTTTTGTATCTTTTTATGGATGTTGATTCCAGTTCATTCCTAAAATACATGTCTCATTTTTGTTTATGATTTGTACCTTTCATTCCAGTCATGGTCTGTTAATATAAGTGTTGTTGCTATTATTCATTTAACCCAATCTCATTACGTACAATGAGCACATTTGTACTGCATATCTTTAAGGTGTGCAGATGCAAGATAGTGATGAAATTGTTTACAATTCTGATTCCTCTCCTCCAGACTGTCAGCAGGACGAAGGATACCTGAAAAGACTTTGCCAGCTTTGACAACTATACCAGTCCAAAGACCACGACCACCGTCTTCTCCATGTCCTGTGAAGCCGCCACCACGTGGACCCAAGACAACATTGTTGAGGACCCACGATCAGCATAGAAGCAAAACAGCATCCACTGGACCAAGTAAAACACAAGCAGCTACCTGCAATAGGATCATCATGTCTAGACACAGGAATATTCATCTTACCACTTCTGCCAGTGACATGATGATGGATGAACCGTCACACCAATGCATTGGCTTCCCAGAGCAAGACAGTGCTGCTCTCTACCGCCAAACCCCGACATGTAGTTCTAGTTTTCAAATAACAACTGAAAGAAGTTCCCCTGAACAATTAGCCCACCCGTCATTTGATCAGAAAAATCTGAGGAAAGATGTGAACCAACAGCAGTATCGAAGTAGCCACTGTTTGACAACACACCCTTCACATTATCCAGCATACAGAGGAACAAACGAGGAGGCCTCATATACCCAGCCAAAACGTATACATATATATGGGCAATTATTTGCTTCACATAAAAGACCACTAGGGGGCATTACAAGTCACACAAAAAGTGCCCAAGAGGCTCAGACAGAGAAGGAGTATATCAGCTCCTTTTTACAACCTGTCCCTCCTGCAAGAGTGTCAAGTTGAGGTCAGCCAATAACCAGACAGCCGGAGTTAGCTACCAACTTTGTGATTAGTGACTTGTAATCTTTATTGTGTTAGAACTTGTCACAGGTGATGAGTGCTCATTGCAGAAACCCTACCTTCAAGGTTACAATCAATAAAATAATTGAAGAAAAATTTGAAGCATCTGTCTCTTTGTTTTTATTAAACTTTTTCCATGAAAGCTGTGGAATTCTTGACCTTGTACATGATGCCAAAAAACACACAGAGAAAACGGAAGGGAATTCCCTGGATAAAATGGAAAAGTTAAATGAGCTATGCATGTTTTCAAGACCTTGGTGGATTACACCTCTTTGATTTAACATTACATACTTGGTGAGTAAAATGCACGCATCTTTCTATACTTTGTTTTGCCGTCAACCTTTTTTCATTTGAAATAAAATAATGGATATTGTGCCACAATTTATACTCCAACATTTTCTCTGTATCTCACTAAGATGTTTGTAGATCCTGTGAAGCCAATATGGCACTGTGTCTCTCCTGCACAAATTCAACGAAAAGCAAACCATTTTAACTCAAACGCCTGTTTTAAAGTTTATTTCTAATCACGGAGCTTGACAATAGTTTGCCTTTTTTAATCAACTGAAGGAGAACTTTGGCTACTAACGTCTTATGACTTATGAACCAATCGTTGCTTCCCATTCAGCCTACGTCAGATACGGTTTCAAACAGGAAACGAACCACTCTTACCGTTAAATTAAAAATCCTTAAACTTTGAAAATGTAATTTATACCCGCAAAACTCAATAAAATTATGCTTTACGACATAATAAATTGATTTCTTCAAAATCCCGTCTGTGTTTCTACGATTTTTTAAACACAGTACATAGATGAACGTTAAAAACAATTTATAAGTGCGGCTTTTATTTGAAAGGTATAACCGGAAGTGTTTTCAATAGGTTGCGAAACTGGAGCGAACTTAATTGCGTGGTTTTGGGGCTCTGACCTGCAATTTCGATAGGGAGTCGTGCGAAACACAGCCAGGTGAGTTCACAGCATTCAACGTTAAACCGAAAGTTTATGTTGTTAGTATCTATACTATCCCAGTTTATCCTGGAAGGCTGTCTATGTTGACTGATAGAAGTAGGACAAATATCAACTCTGCGGGTAACTTAACGACAGTCTTATGTCGAATCCTTTACGATAACAAACTTTAAGATTTAACGTAAGTTAATGTTTTTTGTGTTCAACTCTGTTAAACATTCTTGGCCTTCAGTAGAAATCCTTAATAGTAGTTAGTAGACCACACGAGGAGCTGCACTGAAGATGACTTCTGCAGTGATTGCACTGATTTCAATGTTATGATTATCGCGATATTATTTAGCTAGCACTGATCGCAGAGTTAGCATAGTGAACATGTCAACAATAGTCTGTAATTTAACTTGGTTATATACAATATAATACGACGACAAGTTGTTTTTCCAGAGAGGTAGCCTGCCTTTCCTGCCAGACCTGTTTTAATCCTGACATTTTGTTGCATCACTTCACAGGTATCCTGAAAAGTAGAAACTCAAGCCCCATTTACACGACCGCTGAATAACAGTTGTCTGTAGTATATTTCCCTGTTCTTAAATATCAGATCAATTACAGTGCTGAGCCAGTAAGAATATGATTTGATCTAACACAATTAGGGAAGTATGATAAATAATTAAATACACACTTGTTGCAGGAAAACAATATCTCTATTTTGGGAGCAAGGTTATCTCACCAACTATTTGGTGTTGAAAGTGTTGACAGTCAAAGCAGCAGGAGCTGAAGCCAAGTCATGCAGCAATACAAATTTATACCAATTGACTTAGACTCTCTTTAAAGCTATTTTCAAATGTATTGATGAGCTGGAAACAAATATTATTCTTGCATTTTCACAAGCTGATGTAAATGTCAAACATTGAATTATTTAATTTCATCTATACCTCCTCAGTGACCTGCTTCCTGTATATTCACTTTCCCTAGAGCGATGTGGTGGGTGCTGTGGTTGCTCGCCGCCTTGCTGGCTCTCTTCTGCAGTCTGGATGTGTGGTACTTCCTACGGGCAGCGGTGGTGGTTCTCCGGGCCTGGTTTCAGCCTCCAGTTCGGGATATCACAGCAGAGCAAGTCTTAACAGGCCGGGTCACTCCTCACGATATTGACATGTGTCACATGAACAATGCTCGTTACCTTCGTGAGTGTGACTTTGCCCGCTTCTCCCTTTACATTCGGAATGGTGTGTTCAAAGCCATTCGGGCCCTCAATTGTTCAATGGTAGTGGGGGCTACCACCATCCGTTACCGCAGGGCTCTGTGTATAGGTGAGGGCTATGAGCTGCGGAGTCGGATTGTCACTTGGGATGATAAAGCCTTTTTCCTGGAGCAGAGATTTGTGTCAACAAAAGACGGGTTGGTGTGTGCCGTCATGTACTGTAAGCAGAGTGTCATACGCAGCAGTCCGGATAAGATCATGCAACATCTTTGTAAGCGGAAGGTAAGAAAGGCGTTTGAAGTAGCAGGTTGTTAGAAATGATTTGTCATATGAACATCTTTTAATTGAAGAGTCTGAGCTTGTGGTTTGTTCCTTGCAGGTTGAATGCCCCGAGTTTCCGGAGGACCTTCAGCACTGGGTGAACTTCATGTCCGCCAGCAGCCAGGCCCTCAGGGCAGAGAGTGGACTAGAGGAGAAGAACAAATAAGGCTGAATATTGTTTCAGCTTTACGGTTGGCTTTTTGTAAGCTATGTAAATTCAGAGACAAAGAATCAAAATCGTGATAAGGAATTGTTCAGTTTTGAAGATTGACTTTACGAAACACATTTGTGCCTACATTTTTGAAAACAAGTTTTACCTAGACCCCCAATGCTTGTCAAACACTGGAAATAACAGGAAATCCAATTGTTTTAAGAGGCTGAAAACAAAGGATAATAATCCTCACTTCAAGAATACTAAGTTGATATTACATGTGAATGTTCTTGCACTATGGCAGCAATAAAGCGTATCATTTTTGAAGTCTTATGGGTGCACTTTCCTGTCTTACTATGCATGTAGTCACACAGCAGTGCAGTAAGTTTTACACACTTCCATTCAGAGCAGCCACGACTGCTATGAAGAAAACATAGCAGTCATTGTGGGTGTATATCAGAAACAGATGCAATGCAATAAAAAGAAATACACTAACGTATAATCACAATGAATTTGTATTGAACATATTAATCTAATAGCACTGGTTTGATCCCTCTATCATAATTAGATTATTATTACAGAAGCATCAATGCTGAATGGTGTTGTGTCTTATCATCCACTATGTTAAAATGAAAGCTGTCAAATAAATGTACTAGTGAGGAAAATACAATATTTCCCTCTGAAATGTAGTTGAGTGGTAGCATGAATTATTGAAAGTAAAAGTAGCTCAAACTTGTAGCTTGTGAAAACATACTTAGTTACTTTCCACCACTGATTACAGTTATATATGTGACTGATGAAAATAACCATATGTAATAAAAAATAAAATGGCTAATATTAAGCTGTAAGGGTTAATGGAGTCAGGCTCTACTAAGTTAAGTTTAACACTAGTTTTTTTTAGGGATAATACATGTCTAACTTTCAGGGATTTCAAAATCATTTAACATTGTAGGAAATTTACACGAATTTCGTTTGTGTACGTGACGTTCTAACATTTCTGTGAATAGACTTGAAACAATAAAATAAAAGCATGAAAGTTCTTCCATTTACGATGACGCAACTCGACGAATACTAGTTACTGTGCAAACGAGGAAACAAACGACGTTACGCGTCGTCACAGACCCGGAAGTCATGCTCATTCATTGAATCTATCTACCGGCTCCTTCAAGTTGAATCGCATCAAATGTTAGCACACTCTCCTGGACGCGCAGTAAGTTACACGGTGATTAAAATACATCTCTAGCATGTATCTAGTTAGTAGATGAATTAAGACTTTCCGGAAAAGCAGAGACTAGTGGGTTCTCTCGCCGCCGACCGGACTGTGGTGTTTATTTTTCCAAGGCCACCAACCTCTGGTAGCTAGCAGCTAAGCTAACAGATTTGGCTGTCACAGCAGGTTGCGCCGTACTGCTCTGACTGGATGAGGTTAGCTTGCTAGTGCTCTCAAGGTTGAAGTAGTGTTTTTTGCTATATTATACTTCCTTATTTTACTTAACTACTTCGGCCTAACCGGTATTAAAAGACTAACGTGTTATTTTTCGTCAAATTTGCATTAGGTTATTTCGTTATTTGTTAGCTAAAGATGGCAATATTGAGTGTCATAATGCATGTATAACACAGTAACTACACTTAATGAAGGAATTTCGTATGAGTAATATATTGGACGTGTTTTTGGCTATCATGAGGATGCTGTTAATGTATTGCAGTTGTCTTGACAGTATTGTTTTCTTCCAGAGAGATGTTGCTGTTGCTGCTGGGAGCCCTACTGCTCTTCTGCAGTGTAGATGTATGGTACTTTCTACGGGGGGCCCAGGTGTTCTTCCAGGCTTGGTTCCAACCCCGAATATGGGATATCCTAGCTGAGCAAACCATTGAAGGCATGGTCCTACCTCATGATCTAGACTACATGGGCCACATGAATAACTCCCGATACCTAAGGGAGTGTGACTTTGCCCGCTTCCACCATTACATGAGAAACGGGCTGTTCATGGCCTCACACAAACTGGGGGCCAAAATGGTGGTAGGGGCCTCCACCATTCGCTACCGACGCTCCTTGGCATTCCGTGAAGCTTTTGAGATCCGGACCAAAGTGCTGGGATGGGATGAGAAGGCGTTCTACTTGGAGCAGCGCTTTGTGTCCAAGAAAGATGGTTTTGTATCTGCGGTCATGCTCTGCAGGCAGAATGTGGTGAAGTGCAGCCCAGAGACGATCATTGAGTTTGTCTGCAAAAGGAAGGTGAGTGAACACCGAAGTCAGAGTACAGATTGTAGGTAGGTAGGTAGGTAGATACTTTATTTATCCCAAGGGAAATTCAAGGTATATGGTAGCTTGCATACAACACACACAACATACACAACAACAACATACACATGCAACATAGGAAGGATGAACAAAACAAGAGACAACCACATGAATGTAGTGTGCATTTAAAGGTGCTCTGGGAGACAGTCAGGGGGATGGAGGTGGGGGTGTGTGCAAAAGAGCTGGGGGGGTGTGCAAAGGAGGTGGGGATGTGTGCAAACATTTAAAGGTGCTCTCGCAGACAGTTAGGGGATGTAGGGAGGGGTGTGTGCAGAAGGGCTAATATAGCCAGTAAACAGTCAGTAAAGGAAAAACTTATTGTGAGTGGACTAGGCAGTACGTAGCTGTAAAATGTAAAGTGAGTGAGTGGTGGTGGATATGGTGGAAAAATGGAGACAGGCTTATGCAGACAGGTCAGTCTCTCAGATGTATTGGAATGAATTTGACAGTGCTGTAAGTCATCCAAGAATTGTTTCATTATTGACAAAGTTGATATTTGTTTAGGTTTTTCCTTTCTACTTCTAGCCAAGCTGATGTTTTTTTTGTCCAATGAAAAGTCCAAAAGCCCAAACTTCCCATTGTACTGTGGCACAAGAAAAATAATAGAATTAATTCCTCAGATTTGACAAGCTGAAACCTTGGCATGTTTTTGTTCAAGATACTAGCATGAATAATGAATCTGTTGCAAGTTTTGGTTGTAACTTTGGGTTTGTGTATTTAGATTCAGTGCCCTGAGCTTCCCGAGGACCTGAGACACTGGATCAGCTTCATTTCAGCCAGCAGCCAAGCCCTGAGAGCAGAGAGTGGGCTTGAAGAGAAGAACAAGTGAAGCCACACCATGTATCATGAGTGTAGTCCCACATATCATTTGCATTGCGTGCTCATAAACAGTATACATACATGCACAGGAAGTAAAACATTGTCGAAGGTTTTAAGTTGACTTATAATATTCCACGTTTCTGTTCTGGGTCAAACCCACCTGCTGTGTATTTTTGTATGATGTTATAAAAGAGATACGTGGCAGAGCTGATGTTGAAAACTTGAACTGTAGGTTACTCCATGTTTTATGCACTTATGCATTGGGTTCTTGACGACAATTAAACCTAGCTTTCCCCCTTCAAGCTTAATTAGTAGTTGACTGTGAATAGACGAGCTTTAGACATCTTCATTATCATTTAGTAAAACCCCAACTTCAAGTAAGCATGGAGAGCAACAACCTAATCAAATGACGCCAGTGCATGTTTTGAAAAAAAAAGGGGAATTTTTTGTGCCTGTTTGTCTTCAGTCATTGTAGTTTTAAGCAGTTTCAGTTACACTTGGACTTCTTACAGCAGCTTAGGTGTGTTGGAATACTTGAACATCCTGGACATGTACTACTGACCGCTGTTTCAATCTTTCCATAAGCATTTTGCACAAAGTATCCAAACAGAATTTCTATCGATAATCAGAAAGGGACCATATTATTTTGAGGGAGTCCTTTTGTCAGTACTGTATTGGTTTCGTTCATGCATTTAAAGGGTGGGGCTGCTTTTTCGGATTGGCTTGTAATTTATGGTAAGGGGTTAAATACAGCCATTATCAAGCAATTGCTAAAATTAGGTTGCTGGCAACTTTTCAAAACTTGCAAAATATGATAAAAACAGAATGTTAGGATGATGCTTGTTTTGTTGAGACCAAACTTTGAACCTTCCTTTTAATGCAGAAAAGCTTTAGTTTGTGACAAAAGTAATGTATTATTTGGAAGGATCTTGAAGATGATCCGTATTGAAAGAGGATGTATATCTAAATGTTATTTATGTTGTTCATGCACTGTCAACAAGTTCCTTTTAAAGTTTGTCCTTTTATGTTCCACTGTTATTTATGGTCATTCAAATTAATTCATGTACCATATGGTATTAATGTATTCATTATTTAAAGGCATTTCGAATAATAAATGCACTTAAAACCTTGACTGTTGTGTGTGATTGGGCATCATTTACATGTGCTTGTGACATGGTAATAACCTGAACTCCGTTTGCACTGCTGTTGCATCGTTCTATACTGATAAAGAACATCAAACTCTGTAGACAAGCAAAACACATTAGATAAGGAAGAGATAACTTCTCATAGCCAAGGAGAAAAATTACAGCATATATATGTAAAGTGGAATTGGAAAAATAATGAATAATAAATAAATAAATGGGTAACGGTTGTCAAATATTTGTCTTTTAAAAGCAGAACATCAGCTTTCTAAAATTAAATGCGTTGATAATAAACAAACCTTATCCGGTAGTATCAGCTAAAGTTAATACAAGACTTTAATAAAATTTAATGAAGTCATTTTCTTGTAGTCGTAAGCAACAATTTGACTTCCCAGCTATATCTTTCAGAATAAAAGCACATTCAACCATAAAGCCATATTAAAATACTCCTGATAATAATAATTACTATACACAGTATTATAACTGTATAGGGGAGGAAATGTTACACATCTATACTGTGTTTTTTTTAAGTATGTTTAAAAATGTTATAAGTAGGTTTTTACAAAGCTACATCTTGACCAACTATCAACATCGATCTCTCTTCTTTCTATTTACATATTAATAATATCTTTCTTTTTAGTAAAAACACTAACGGGCTTGAAGAGTACTTGTAAATATTGCTGACACGTTTTACATTGACATTTATTTTATCTAAGGTCATTAAAGTAAAGGTCACCTGTATACAAAACAAAAGCAGTAAGGACATAGATTTATGAGATACGTATGTGCGATAAAAAACGTACTCCCGCTTTTCTTGATTTAATGTGACTGACGATTTAATACAGTATAGATATCATATATGGATATCAAATTAAATCCCTCCGCCACTTCCGCCGTGCTGTACACGCCCCTTTACTTCACTTCCGGTAAACAGAGCATCTGTGCTGTCTGTCAGACTATTCACTTCTCGCTTATTTTCAACGTCCTCTTCAGTGGTTTGGACCATGGCTCAAGCCGGAGTGGTTCTTGATAAGGACCAGTTCAACTGCTCGGTGTGTCTGGACGTGCTGAAGAACCCGGTGACCATCCCGTGCGGCCACAGCTACTGCTCGGACTGCATCAAGAACTACTGGGACCAGGACGAGTACCTCGGGGTCTTCGTGTGCCCGCAGTGCCGGCATAGCTTCAACCCGAGGCCGGTGCTCGCCAGGAACACCATGTTGACGGACGTGGTGGAGCAATTCAAACAAACTCGACTCCAAGAGCCCACAACACCGGCAAACCTTCACCTCGCTGAAGCTGACGACGTGGAGTGCGACGTCTGCCCCGGCAGGAAAAACAAAGCTGTCAACTCGTGTCTGGTGTGTCTGGCCTCCTACTGCGAGCTCCACGTCCAGCCCCACTACAAGTCTGCTGTTTTCAAGAAGCACAAGCTGGTTTCAGCCTCCAAAAGACTACAAGAGACGATTTGTCCCCGGCATGACAAACTGCTGGAGGTGTACTGCCGCACCGACAAGCAGTGCATCTGTTATCTGTGTCTGACGGATGAACACAAAGGACACGACACGGTGCTGGTGGAGGCAGAGATACAACAACAACAGGTAATGAAAACTATCTGATTAACTCATCTGACCACTGTTACATTCCCAAGTGTTGTTTCGGATCTCGACGTTGTCTGATGTAATTTGGACTGATGAGATGTAATGCAATCACCCAGGTTTCTACAAGTAGAGTAAAGTAAACATAAAGGCTCGGTGGCTATTGTTTGTGTCTGCCTTTCTGTCAATCAGCTGGTCATATATGTTTTTAAATGATTATCTGCTGCAGTCACGGCATGCCATTGACTGGAGGGGGGTTCTTTAAAAGACAGGAGCTAAAATAGAGGATAAACTGAGGGCTGCACAAAGGGCCAGCTTTAAATTAAACTGTGATTCATATACAGTTGCAGTCCTAAAGGACTCGTGTTTTTTTCTGTTTACAACCTGTTTAAAAAATATCACCATCAAAAACATGATACTGTATGTTTGCCTGCTAACTGCTGAAAAGCCTTGGAAATTGCTAAATGATAAACCTGATATATATGACATGATGCAGCCAGTCCCCTTGCATTTGCAGCACATATTGCAGCATGAAGTAGGAAGCACAAGTTACTTTAAATGCTAATTTTTGTAACCCTTTATTCTTAGAGGCAGCTCGGGGAGATGAAGCAGAGCTCTCAGCTAAGAATCCAACAAAGAGAGAAGGAGGCTCAGGAGCTGAGACAAGCCATTTTCTCTCTCACTGTAAGTATGATGTATAAATGCTGCTCTAAATTCTATCACCATTAAAACTTCCACTCTTTCATTGTGTACATCTTGTCGGTTTATTGTCTCTGAGATATCGCCTGCTTCCGATTTCCTCCCTCTAGCGCTCCGCTCGGGCGGCTGCTGAAGAGAGTGACACCGTCTTTACTGAACTGATTCGCTCCATTGAGCTGAAGCGTTTTGAGGTGAGAGAGCTGATCAAAGCCCAGGAAAAGATGGCCGTGTGTCAGGCCGAGCAGCTGCTGGAGAAGTTACAGAAGGAGATTGCTGAGCAGAAGAAGGCCGAGGCCGAACTAGAGAAACTCTCTCACACCGAGGACCACGTCCACTTCCTCCAGGTAAAACCCCGGAGCAGCACAGGTTGACTTGCAAAGCAGATTTTCCCATTTTCACGGCTGTAACATGCACATCATACGTCCTTGCAGAGCTGTCAGTCGCTCCACGCTCCTCCTGTGCTGTCAGCCTTGCCTCCAGTAACCACTGACCCCAGCATCACCTTTGGCCCTGTGATGACAGCTGTGTCCGACTTTAAAGGGCTGCTGCAGGAGGTCTGCCAGGGAGGATTTGTCAGCATCTATGAGAAAGGTACTCGGAGTAGCTATGCATGCAGTGCTTTCATGTGATGTAAAGAACTTTGTTATACATGTTCATATAATTCATTTCTCTCTCTTGTTTGTAGTGAGAGATGTGGTGATTATAGGTTCCCCGAATCCTCTTGGTCCAATAGATTTGATACATCTGGGTGAAGGACAGCCGGCTGTACAAATGGAAGCATCGACTGGTGAGTCTTTAAATCTGATTGTCTTTAAACCAGATTCAGGTCGATCTGTTACACATTTACAGCTTCTAGTACAGGTGTTAATACTACAGATGTGCCGATTGGGAAATTAAGGGTCCTTTGGCATTTCAATTGTGCTGCATTGTTTCATCAACAACGAATACATCTTATATGATAAAAGGGAATCTTAGTTTAAATTGATGTTTTATTATTGTGCATCCCGTGCTGAAGGCATTACCATGCAGCACAGACACTGTAGTTAGCATGTTTGTTGATAGCTGAGACTGTCGAGTTTGCAGAAGATATGGCAGTCGCCCTGCTGCGGATTCTGTCCCTCTGCAGTAACGGACTTTTGTTCACTTTGCATGTGCAGGGTTGTCGTCACCCGGCCTGGACCAAAGGCCCGTGAACCTTCTCAACCCTTTCCTCAGTCCAGGACCAGCTCTGCCCACATTTACACCATTTGGTAAGAGAGAGCCACTATCACAACCGTCATGTACTCAATGTATTACTAACAGCTGTTGTTGCAGGCCACTTAATAGAAAAGTAAAGGTAAATTAATTTAAGTACCTACTAGAAATGTTTATGACTGGTGACTACTTTTGAGTTCTTCTGTAAGCCTCATCCTCCCGTTCCCGGAGCCTCAGGGTGCCATTGACTCATTCCTGCTCTGTCTGTTCAGGCGCTAAATACACATCATCCAGGCAGAGGCACCTCCAGCGACGCGCTCACCCCAGGAGAAAGTAGACCTGAAGTGAACCTGAAAATCAACATTTTACTTGCAGACACACAAGCCGAACGGCGACATTCTTCAGCGTTGTTCTCTGAATCTCAAGTTGTACATTTGATAATTTATCTCTTGGAAATGATTTCATTATTTTCACCATCAGTTGTATTCGCATCAGCACACGTTGGCTAGAGATGAAGAAAGCATCAAACACAGTTAACACCATATCACAGTATTCGCCTTTAAACTGAAAGGTTTTAGTTTTTACGAAAGTATGCTTTTATAATTAATTTCCATTTTTAAAAAAACAGCTGTGCTCTTAATTATTTTTGCTTTACACATGTAAACTATTTAGATTTGTGACATTAAAAAGCAAACACTTGTACAAACCAGATGTCGCCTGTTTAATTTAATTAACATTTCTTATAAGCTCAAGGGAAGAGAAAAAATATGCTTTTATTTGGCTTAAGTGAAGAATTTACGGTGGACAAATTGAAAGAAATAGCAACATTAATTAGGTGGCTTAGTACGACCTTGGGCCACCAGTACAGCTTCAATGCACTTTGACACAGATTGTACAAGTCTGGGAGTCTACTGGAGGGATGAACGCCATTCTTCCAAAAGGTGGGTGGAGATCTGGTGACTGACTTTCGTGGTATATCAAACCATTCAGTTACTCCTCTGCACTGCATGCTAGCATCTGCTTTCGTCCTGTTTCTACACAAACATTTCCTTGTGTCAGTATCGGGTCATACAAAGGGACAGGTACTTCCCTAGAGAATTGTTTGCTTTGTCTGAGTCAGCCTTTTCCTGGTTTTGCTGGCCATGTGATTGGAGGCTTCTGTGAGCAACAGGTGAAACCTGAGAAGTTATTATCTGCACGCCTGTCAGCTACGCCCATCTTTGTCCCGTGCACTTTCTTGTCGTCGGGAGTCGAAAATGGCAGCAGCAGCAACTATTTCTATTGAACAAGACCAGTTTTGTTGTTCAGTGTGTCTGGAGGTGTTGAAGGACCCGGTGACGATCCCCTGTGGACACAGCTACTGTTTGGACTGCATTGAAGACTACTGGAATAGGACCAAGCAGAAAGGCCAGTACAGCTGCCCTCAGTGCCGGCAGGTGTTCAACCCGAGGCCTCTGTTGAGTAGGAACACAGTTCTAAGTGAACTGGTGGAAAAGATTCAGCGGACCGAATTTCAATCTCCACCTCCACAACTGGCCAAACCTGAGGATGCGAAATGCAGCGCTTGCACGGGGAGGAAGACTAAAGCTTTAAAATCCTGCCTCCTGTGCTCAGAGTCTTTCTGCCTGGCTCACCTCAGAGTCCACGAAGAACGCTTTCATGGGAAGGCTCATAAGTTGATCCCAGCTGTAGATGAGCAGACAGAGAGGCTGTGCCCGCAGCACAGTAAGTCACTGAGGATGTATTGCCGCACTGACCAGCAGTGTTTGTGCTCTCAGTGCGTTAAAAACGGACACAAGGGCCATGACATAGTGTTAGTAGTGGATGAGAGAGCGGCGCAACAGGTGCGTTTAAACATTTTTTAAGATTCATCCGAAGCCATAATGCTCATTCATTTACGTTGACTTGATTGTTTATTTGCATTTCAAATGTTTATGTATCAAAATTTAACAATTTATTGAATGTATGTATTTAAGAGCTAGACAATTAAACATAACACAATATTATGTTAAGTGCCATATCTAAATAGAAGGATACATTAGTGGATAAATGTAGATTTGACTCTGTATGTATAATTTTTGTTGCAGAAAACCCGACCTATGCTTGTTATATTTGCTTCTCTGCTGAGTAAGATGAAGGATAGCACATTTGGGGGGGGTGCAGTATTAAGGTATTCAGTGTTTCAAATATTGAACACAGGCAGTGTAAAATGTGCCCTGGTCCTGCAGCCACATTTGATCCGCCTCACTGTGCAATCCGATCCTTTGATTGCAAATCAAAACTTCGTCTTTCAAGTCAGCCGGGTTTTCTGCAGCCTCAAGGACCAAGCTGTGATACCCATCTTTTGTATTTTCCCTTAGAAAAAACTCAAAGAAACCTCTTTGAAGTCTGTGCAGAAATTGAAGGACACAGAGAAGGAACTTCGATATGTGGTCAGATACATGAAGGTAAGTGCAAGTCCAATGCTCGAGCATTAAATATGTTGACACTGTGCAGGCTCAGAAGTTGGGCGAGCCTGATTTTGACCAAAACTTCCACAGCACTCCACCGAGGCAGTGGTGGAGGAAAGCGAAAGGATTTTCTCCAAGCTGATCCGCTCAATAGAGAAACAAAGCTGTGAGGTGAAAGAGCTGATCAGAGTCCAGGAGAGGATGGCTGTCAGTCAGGCTGAGGAGCTTCTGGAAAAGATACAGATGGAGACAGCTGAGCTCCGGAGGAGCGGTGCCGAGCTGGAGAAGCTCTCTCACACAGATGACCACATACATTTTCTGCAGGTATGGAACAAAACCCAACTGGGCGAGTATTTGGTGAGGAGGATTTTCTGAACACTTCTATTATCCCCTCGTGTAGGTTCGTCAGGGTTCATGTAGTTGCATTAAAAAAAAAAAACTTATTTGGTGCTTCTCATTGCAGAAGTGCAAGTCTCTTCATTTCCCTGCAAAGACTGTGGGACTGCCCGGCACTGATGCACTTCCATACTTGATGTACAAAAGCATTAGAGGAGCCCTGGCTGATCTGAAGGGCAGTCTGGAGGAAACTCTTGAAAAAGAATACAAAAGAATCTCACATAAGGGTACATTCCCTTTAGAGCTGAGTACCATAACAATTTTATATACACATGTAATTGATTGGATGCTGAAGTATCTTCTCTCCATTTCCAGTGTGTGTACTGAAGGAGTCCAGCGAACAACTTACTTCTGAAAAGACCAAAAGTATGTAAATTGAATTTTTTAAATGAAATGTAAGTATCCAGTTATCTGATGTGTGTCATCCTCTGTAACTGTCTCAGCAAAAGATACTGACACACCGTACAACTCAGAACCTAAGACAAGAGATGAATTTCTGGAATGTGAGTATAATCAACAATATTTCTTGACTTGAGGTGGAAATCAGAGAACAAACTTTTCTAACAGTAACTACGTTTGTCTTCTATTCCTTTGCAGATCACCAGGACATAACACTGGACCCCAACACAGCCAACCCTTATTTATGCTTCTCTGACGGTAAGCGAGGGTTGACCACACGTTCAGAGCCACAGCCGTATCCTGACCACCCTGAACGCTTCACCAGCTGGGCCCAGGTGCTGTGTCGAGCTGGGATGGCCGGTCGCTGCTACTGGGAGGTGGAGTGGGCTGGAAAGGGCGGAGTTTCTGTTGGTGTCTGCTACAAAAACATGAGCAGAAGTGGAGGCGGGAGTGACAGCAAACTGGGACACAACTCCAAATCCTGGAGCCTTGACTGCTCCCACTCCGTCTACTCATTTCAGCACAACAAACAGAGTTTGACCATCGCTGCGCCCCGGTGCAGCAGGATCGGAGTGTATCTGGATTTTAGGGGGGGAAGTTTGTCTTTCTATAATGTTTCTGACGATATGGCTTTACTTCATAAAGTCAAAGCTACGTTCACCCAGCCGGTATACCCTGGATTTTGGGTTGGACTGGGCTCTACGTTGAAGCTGTGCTCTCTTCCAGTGTGCAGCTGACTGCACTCCATCACAAGAACATAAAAATATCCTGACCAAGAGGAATAATGACAGAGAGAAGTTCGTGCTCAACTTTTACATTTTAATCACCCTGCGAGCCAGGAACAGCACTTACATCAGCTTAGATCTTATTGAAGGCAGCAACATCTACACTCTGGACCTGCACGGGGCAAAGACAAGAGATTATTAGAAGTGTATTCTTATTTAAACATACAATTTAATGTGTCATGTTGAATTGTGAAACATCCAAAATAAAGCATGTAACATAAACAGCAGGTCTTTGTAGGATGTGATTTCGCCCCCCATGTTTATCTTGGTTGGCGTTTTATTATTTATGAGTCATCCAAAGTGATAAATGTTTACCTGGTAACTGACAATCATGTTTCTTTGCTTTTATGTGTTATTGGTTTGAGAATCCAATAAGACTGTGGTAATTCGAATTCGAATTTCATGTGATGTTCACTAAACTGGAAAATGACTTATAAAAATAGATTTAACAACAACATGTTTTTCTCTGATGGGTTGGAAGGTCCACCCACCACACTCAATATTTTATATACAAAGGAGAAGTACCGAATTAAAGTCAATGCAGTTTGCAGATTATCCTGAGTAGCAGGGACACTAACTGTTGAAAAATTTAACAGTAATGTGCATTTCCTAAAGTTTTTAAATGGTATGAGCACCGGAGAAGAAATTAAATTCAGCTCCTTTGTTTATTTTTTGGGGGGGCATGTCTGGCAGTTTTCAGAGCCTCACCAAATCAAATCAGGAAATATTGCAAGGCACCATAGCATGAGGGGTAAAGACAAATCTTTATCATTTGGGGAGAGCTGACTCTTCCTATCAGTGCCGACACTTACGTAATCTTCAAACTTGGTGATCTCCTCCTCCAGAATGTCGGTTCCAACTTTGTCGTCCTCGACCACGCAGTTGATCTGCAGCTTCTTGATGCCGTAGCCCACTGGAACCAGTTTGGATGCTCCCCACAGGAGACCGTCCATCTGCACAGTGCGTACACACTCCTCCAGCTTTGCCATATCCGTCTCATCGTCCCACTGAGAGAGAGAACGGGAGAAGATAGAGACCAATTAGAAAAGCCTTGAATATTTTTAATCAGATGAAATAAGCCACTGTAAATATTAGTTTTTGCGACATGAATTAACATCGACTTTCTGGGTGATTTTGTTTGATTATATCAAGTTTGTTTTGGATTAAAAACAATTAAAAAAGGACATTGCACTTCAAAGTTAAATTCAACTTTTACTAAAATAAATAGCCAATACATCATAAAATGTATTAACTACAGCAGAATAGCAAGATATTAGACACTTGGAGATATGAATACATACGGGCTTCACGTCCAACAGAATAGACGACTTGGCGATCAAGGCCGGCTTTTTGGACTTCTTGGCTGCATATGCATCCACGCGCTCCTGCTTGATGCGTTCTGCTTCCTCATCATCTTCATCACTGCCGAACAAGTCAATGTCGTCGTCGTCATCATCATCATCACCATTTGCCACGTTGACCTGTTTGACTGGAGCAGCCTGGTCAAGAAAAGGGAAACATAAAATGAACCCTGCTTGTAAAGGTCACATGTTCTCACAAGGCTGTGATACATCTTTCACATGTAGTTGAGGCCATATATTTAAATACACCGGGGCAGACATCCAAACTCAAGTCAATAGGGTGTCTACTTTAATTCATTAACATATATCAATTTCAAGTCTTTAGCCTATGTGTATATAAAAATATGGCCACAACTGTATATAGCAAAATACTGCAGTTGAAATAATGAATTCTTAGTTATCTACCTTAGCAGAAGGGACGGCTGCTGATGCTGGGGTCTTTTCCAGCCCAGCCACTCTGGACTCCAGTTTCTGCAGAGCTGCTCTCATCTCCCCCACCACTAGTGTGTATGAAAGGTAAAAGTATGAGTCATGTGTCACCCTGACGAAGATGCTCAACAATTTGGAACATCAATAAATGTACACCTTTGTGCAACGTCTGGTTCTCCAGTTCCAGGGTCTTCATGCGTGACACCAGCTCCTGGTCTCCTGCCGCATGTGAGGATGACTGTGGATGAATAAATCATTGGCAAGTGTGTTATCATCCAGTTAAAGATCCAATCCAAGCCAAAGACAAAGAAGGTTAGAAAATGTAAGATGACATGAAAATGTTTAGGAAAGAAAGATGTCAGGCTAAAATCTCAACAAAGATATGGATTCACTTCACACACGAACACAATGCAGATGATAAAAATGTTCAGATTCTCAGATGATTTCATAATTACACCACCAGCATGCATGTTAACGCTTTGTAAACAAACCTGCAAAAACAAGCCTGTTAATAGTTTTGCTTTTCACCAGTTATTATTGATCTGTTAATTTTTTAAGTCAATGATTTTTGGGGCTGAAAATGCTTTGAAATGATCTCAGTTATAATAAAATACAGGTGAAAAACAATATTGAATATCAATTTACTTTTAGAATTTATTGTGACTGTAAGCGTGATCAGAATTTCTAGCAAAATAATCAAGCTTACAGCATAATCATAAATTCTTAATCAGCGAGTGGGCAGTTTGTGAGGCTCCAAAGGATGCAGGATGGTGAGACGTCTTAATGAGTTGTCAGCAGTTTCACACCCCACGTCAGGCAGCAGCAAATAGCCAGCACACTCGGCCGTCTGTCTCAGCCATGCAGCGTGCTCAAACCTGCGCAGCAGGCATGCTTGAACTTACGTTTCTGTGCTGCCGTTTTTGATGCCGCCCTTTGGCCTGCAGGGCGGTTTTCACCTGAACCGTTTATGTGCAGAGTGAAGGTGAGGATAGAGAAATAACGAGAAACAGAGACAAGTGGAAGTTGTAGGTGGATAGATGCTAGACATGCAACAATGTGAACACGTCCAGCGTTCAGTGACGGGTTAAGAGCAGATTCGAAAAGGTGAGAAATGACATTTGATTCAACATGCAAACATTTTCAAGAAACTAACAGTAGAATGTGAAAGAAGTGTTTGTGCAAAATGTGTGGATTGTAAACTTGTCTTGTTGCCTTCAAGGTGACGAGATTGCTCTCTCCATCTGCGCCATGGTTAGCACTAGACTGAGAACATTTCTCAAAGAGCGAGGTTAATCAAACTGGTGTACAGACAGAAATCCAAAGTATTTCAAAATGTGAGTTTAGATTGCAAATGACTGTGGCTGTGTCCTTTTGAGCAGCTCGACCCACATTTCATTGTGTGACTCCCATCATGCAGTGCAGCTGTCCAAGCCCAGGTGAGGACTGCTTTGTGGTCGTGATGCTTTTTCCCCACAATTAAATATGAATTTTAATGTTTTGTTGTTTGGGTTTTGCTATTGGATTATATATTATGCAATTTAAAATTTTTGTTGACAGCATTAATAAAGTTATGAGTTTAAGCAAGCAAAGGTAAAACAAAAAAGCAATTTGAAATCCCTCAAGACTTTAGTGGCATTCTGGACTGAATTGAGCCAAGCGTAGAAACTTCCATCAAGATTTGGTTTCCAAACTTCTTATCATTACCCTTAAATTACATGAGACATGTATGTGACATCAGTTGGATATAATAGAAGTTTTCTGCTTCAACAGCTGTGTCACATTGCTTCTCTGCCTACGTAGTTCAGTTGTTGGGCATTACAGTAAGTTTTTAACAGCTATTCCCCTTTTATGAACATACATGAGAGCAGTCCTGCAACTTCAGGGGGTTCACCTGTGGCTCATTTATAGTACTCACTCCGTTTAGGGACTGCTGGATATTCTGCCTTGCTTTAGCAATTTCATTCAGTATGGGGTTAGCTCCTGTCTCCTACAGCAGTGTGGGCAGAGCAGTGATTAAGCAAGAGCAGTTACAAAGCAGCAAGTCAAACGGACGAGAACGATTATCCATACACTCAACATTCAGGTGAATCATTTGAAAAGGAATGACATCATTAAGTACGACATTTAGGGGACAAGCAGTCAAGCAATCAGGAGCAAATGAAAGCAAGCTGTGGGCTTCTCCTGTTATTGTGTATGTTGCAGCATAAAGCGTGGCACACTGAGTGGACATGTAGGTACATAAAACAAGTACAAAGATCGGACCTGCACCTCTTGTGTTGCAGTTGTTATTTCCTGAAATGGAAAACTACAGTCTGG
>CAAKHC010014808.1:98322-133972 GCA_901007825.1 Macroramphosus scolopax
TGCATACATTCTCATAATTCAATATCTTTTCTCAACATCTTAAAAAACACTATAAACAGAAGACAAATCGTATACAGTTCAATACAAGTCACAGAAAGAAGTGGGTAACTCAAACGTAATGTACAAAACAGCTGAACAGCACCGTTAAAGTGATGCTCACAACGGTGAAAAAACGGTCTGTTGCTTGACACAGAGACTTTAGCTAAGTTAGCCAAGTTTTTTTTGACAGCTGCAAACTTCAGCTGACCACGTGGCGGTGAAAAAAACTCTAAATTCAACCACTTCCGCAGTTTGTACAACAGTACACTGATTGTTTTGTTTTAGGTCGTAAATGTACAACTTGTCTGCACTTACTCTTTGTTTTATTCGACGTTTTATGGAGCAGTAGCCGTCCCTTTGCGTGCTGTCTCGGCTATAATTCGAAGGGAAGAGGACTCGCGTTAACGGGCCGCCTGTATTCTTCAAGCACAGAGGGGGAGGGACTTTACGTTTTTGTCAATAAAGTGGACGTTTTATTCGTACTTATGTTTTTTTAATGAAAAAATATTAACGTAAAACACGCAGGCAAACAATTACTTGCCTATAAGTTTTAAATATAAAAAGCTATTTCCATATTTGTTAGGCTTTACGTTGGACTTTAAGATTGGTACGTTCCATTTTTTACAAAGACTTCATTTCCCATGATGCTACGCGAACAGGCAAGAAACTCTGTTGCTGTGCTGTTAACGGTGAATTTCATGATTTCAAACATTGTCCCTAGTCGCGGGTCTTTTAGCTGTAGCATCCTTCCTGTTTTCAAATTACTCATTAAGAAAGCTACCTATGGGGGGAAATAAACAACAACAAAAAACTATTAGAATATGTAAAGCATCCTCACTGGAATTCACGGATGAATATTGATGTTTGCTAACTCTTCCTGAATGGTTGCTAGTTATCACATATTTAAAATCGTTTATTTGGTGTTATTATTCTTTATATGTCACTAGTACATGTTATTCTCACATATGTGTTGCTATTTTAGTCTTAACATATCACATCAACTATTTTTCTCAAAATGTTGCTTTAATTTTGTATATTCCTTGTATTGTTTTTCCATTCTAGCACTGTATAATCCCATCGGCCCTGACGATAGGATCCTATGCAGGAATAATCCATGTTTCTATTATTTTGGTTTAACACAAATATATTCAGAAATGTGCATATATGTGCTACTGTAACCGTCAGAATATTAGTATACAACACAAGACTTCAGGATTAGGCAATAAAGCAGGGCTCTGTTTAAGAAGCTTAACATGCAGGGGTGGATGAGTGGATGCAAGAAGAGCATATTCCTACTCATATCACAATTAATTAAACCCACAGTGACACATAGTATACCTGGGTCTAGCAGCTGTTGCCTCCTATGCCAGCTGTCGGTATTACTTTACTGTTTTATTTTGAGAAATATATTATAAATAAATTATTGTATGTGGCTAATTCAGAATCCGACAGCTTGGTTTAATCGAATGGTGCAGACAATGTGCTATTCTTATTGTTTTGGCCAGAAAACCATCAGATTCTAGAGAAATTAGTAACCATCATTTGTTTGATATAAACATGAAAAATAAAAATAAAAAAGGTTCATTAGGATGGAAAAATTCAGTAAAAAAATTATATTAATGAAAAGAACAAAACCAAATGACATGCACCAATGTGTCACAGTGAACAACATTAAGGAACCTTTGTTGAATAACTAAATATTCATTCTTTGACATCATAATGTGTGAACAGAAGCCTCTCATTAAAAATGAGATTTTAAATTAGGACATTGGCTGGTTGCCTCCCCCGCGCATCTCTGGAGAGATTCATTCACCTGATTTTAGAGAGAGAGTTAGAGAGAGAGAGAGAGAGAGAGAGAGAGAGAGAGAGAGAGAGAGAGAGAGAGAGAGAGAGAGCAGATGTGCTTTCAGCTCTCACTCCTGCAAGTTTACATCTCGCAGGGAGAACTAGGATTCATCTATTTTAGGGCGGCAGACTACATCTTTAACAACGAGGCTGTGAAGAAGTCAGTCTTCAGCAGAGGAACAAAATAATCCGGCTTTGTGCTCTTATCATCCTCCAATGAGAGATATAAGGAAGGCTGAGAAGGAAATGGAAATGTGTTTTAACGGGCTGCCAAGACGGCACGAGACATTTATGCTCCTAATCCTTTATCTTCATCTGTGGCACAGGCCGATGGTGAGTGGCATGTTTATTCTTTTGTCATGTCTGCATATTGTCTTTCTATCTGATCTGAACATTCATTGAGAAAAGCAGCTCAAAGTCTGAAAAGTTGCACCTTTTCTTCTGAATTTAAAAGCACACAAAGGTACTGATTAGGACATGATTGGACATCAGTGTTATTACCATCATCGTCCTCTGGTCCCTGTGGCATGTGGAGGGCATAGGACTCATGATTAGTGGTTATCAAGCCTCACATCCATCACTGTCATTTTATATTAAACAACGACTAAATCAGCAGGGAGAACATGGAGCAGTAATTTTAAAAAATGTTGTACAAATGTTGCCTGTGGCGAATCAATACGCAAAAATGTTGACAAGAACTGACCTTAATTAATTTTTGGCACAAAGTATCAACTGAAGTAACACAAGGAGGCAAAATCAAACAATTTTTGATTCATGCATGTCAGAGAAAAAACAAGTTGCTAATCCAAAAGGGTGTGTTTGCTGACGATGTTTAATATTTACTTCCGATCCTTTTCACAAGTTGTTCCCCCTCGCCCACCCATTGTAACTCATTAAATGAAAGAATCAGCTTGTGCTGCATGCTTTACTGTAGATGACTAAGTTTTCTCATGTTCTCAGACTGAAGCAATTCATCCAGACTGCGCCATCATTGCTCAGCACCTGAGGGCTCGGGAGGTTTGTAGCCAGACGAGGAGGAGCGAGGCGCAGAACCAGAGCGAACACAGCGGTGAGTTCATGTGCTCACGATGCTTTGTGCTTCTGCTCACAAACACACTAAACCCAAGAGGTTTTTAATAGACTGGAATGTAGGCTAAACTAAAAAAGGAGGAGAAGAGGAGTTTTGGGGGGGGTAACACAAGGGCAGAAAACATCAAGAAACAGAAAGGAAGACAAATCATGTTCAGTAGTTTAAACCTCCTGTGGGGTAAAATTTGTGTTTTAGTGTCATGTCTCCTTTGTAATTTATGTTTGCAGCATTGTGATCCCTTCTGATGACTGTCCTCCCACCCAAAAGACCACATAAGTCGTTTGTTAATACCCTGTGATAAGACACGTTGTGCCCTCCATTACAGAAGACAAAATACTGACGTTGTATCATGTGTCATTGCGATGGTTGAGGCCTGGTTAGTCTAAGGCACGAAAACTTTGTTAGGGAGAATTAATCAAAAATGATAAATCATCTTATAGTTTCAGCTTTAGATCATAGTGATACATCAGGTGTTTATACAGATAAACAGATACAATAATTAGCAAAAACTGAATGATCACCAACAGGTTGTAGCAAAGAAATACATAAATCTGGATGTACGAGTGAAGACGGACCAGTCGCCTGAATAAAATGTTGCTATTGTTTATGTCAGCAACATGCTGATATTTATAATGTCAATGTTACATATCATCATTTCTGACAAGAAGGAAAAGGTGGAAAAATGTAGACGAGCTGCGTTGTTGAGAATATATAAATCAATAATTTCCTGGAACGTCTGCTGAACAGGTTTCTACTTTCTCCAGGTGGTCAGACACATCTTGTTCCTGCTGCCTTGAAATTGCAAATTGAAGAATAAATACACGCTGCTGTCATGAATTTGAATCAGAGGTTGTGAAAAGTGTTTTGTGTTTGCAAAGAGAAGACTGTGATAACATATGCGACATCTGTATGTTGATAGTTTATATATTTTTATCATAGCGATCTTCCAACTGCACCTTTTCTTCCTCCTGGCGAGGTCTCACCTGCTCGTCTTCCCACCCTGACGAGTTGACCTCATTATTTACGAATGACCCTGGTGTTTTTTTTTTCTTGGTCACTGAATCCGAGCGCATCACCACGTCATCAGAAACTGCCCCTGAGTAACAACTTCGGCTTCTCCGCCCCGCCGGAGTGATGAACTTTAACATTTCCACACTGATGTGATCTTAATTACCCCTGATGACACTGAGCACCGGAGGGAAACAACACTTCGGTGCAAAGTTTTCTTCCGCCGCTCATTACATAGATAAATGTCTGCTGATGAACCTCACTGTCACAGCAGCTGTGTGCGTGCGTCCATCAGTGTGATGCCAACCGTGCAGGTGACATGCAGCATGCTGAGTCGGATAGTCATGCAGAGTTGAAATTTCAACTTTGTGGACTAATAGTAGTCATCAGTGACAAACTCCTGGTGGTAATGAGCCTGAGTAGACGTCATATGCTACCTAATGGCATTAAATATGCAGGCAAAACAATAATTATATAGCATCTATTCTAGCTTTGACAGCAGGAGCACCAAATTAAACATGCAAAAGTATAAATACCATTAAAGTTTAAAATCCCTTTGACAAGTTGGCACAATGCATGATGCTCATGTCACACAGTTTCTTCCTCAGGGTTGTCTGGACGCACTCACTCTGTGTCCAAAACACCTTCAAACGCCACTGTAAATCCTAAATGAGGCGTCATTTAATTGGCTAAGTCTATAGCTAGTTTCTCACAAAGGCCTAAGAACAGAGCTTTTGATTCATCTGAAAGGGAACCACTTGACATGAGCCTTAATTGTGACTGTTAGACACACCAGGATTTATGACACACACTTTCCCCATAGAACATCCAGAACTCCCCCTGTGATTAAGCCCAAAGACAAAGACGTCAGTCCGGGTGAAGCAGTGTAGGTTTCCATAATTCATGATTTTCTCTGCGCTCTTTGTGCCTTTTTGTTACGTTGATGAATGAGGAAAAACGTTTCTTTTGACTTAGATCATACAATTGTGTTTCTTTCTTTGGCACCCCCCCTGATCTCCAACTAAAAATGAAACCTTTTCAAAATCACGGCAGTTGTCACATCACTCTCAGTGTGTGCAGAGATCTTAATTCCTGCATCCAGAAGCAGGAGCTCCGTCATGGGAGTCCACTCAGGAGAATCTAGATGTAGTATAATAACACAATCCTGCTTATTGCATCCCCGAATGAGGATTTTAATGTCAAGTTATTATCAACTCTGATTGAGAGAGCGACATAACATCTTCGTAATGTGGAGGTCTTTCAAGTCGGCGGTGGCTGTCACGCGGACTAAATGTTCTGCTCCGTTTCACTGCAGAAGCCAGATGCAGAGATACGTGTGCCTCTCTAGAATTTACAGTGCTGCTATGACCAACTGGGGGTCTCGTCTTCAGGAGTTCTATTCAGAAGCAGCTCTCCTTTGTAGAATCCTGATGACAGACGGGCACTCAGAGTTGTTTTTCACTATGTTATGCATGAACAGAACCTCCTTGGCTGAGGTAAATATAACAAGTCTGTACACGACGCTGACAACGGTTGCCAACTGATTTGAGAGAAATGATGCCGCAGTATGTGATGTTTGGCGGATGTGCTTGATCCCACCTGAACATCTGATCCTCCCTGATGAAGCTCCTTATTATCTGCCACGTTGTTTCTCTGTCCAGCGTGATCTAATTTCGACCCTACGACCTACCAGATATGGTGACAAAGCATCAATCCTTTGTGCGGTAATTAAATCAGGTCGAGCTTTAGCTCTCATGTTCTTCAAAGCCATAAATTCTTCATCTGACGCTTTTTGCTTTTGTTTGTTCCACCCACGAAAGTTCCCATTAAGACGCGACAGTTTCTGCCATGACAACGGACTCATAAGTTGTTTCCCTCCTTGAAAAGATGCCTCTGATGATGATGATGATCTTCCCACATACAGCAGACTCATGTTTCCTCTCTCAGCAATATTGAAAGTCCAACATCCAAACCTGGACTGAACCGCAGTGGAGTAAAAAAACAAAAATGTTACAGAATAACATCTCTTAATCCGTGATAGCAATTATCTCAACACAGACCTTCAGTCACTGTGTAAAATTACTGTACTTCGTTCTTCCACCCTCTAAAACCCAACGGAATGTTATCAGCAAGCTTGTAATCATTTTTTTTAAAAGCCTCTACTTCTCTGCCAATTTTTAATCATCCTATCCACAATGGATTTCCTCCTATTACAACAGGATTCGCTTGACAGGGGCGGTTTTAAAAGCTTGTTCTTCGGGCTTAGTGTGGATTGGAGGACGAATCAGAGAGAGAAAAGATGTAATTTTAATGTTAGTCCATGTACGCGGACATGAACTAGACCCATCACCCTGAAGAGCTTCAAGTTAGGACGAGTCCAATCTTACATCTCTTTTTCTGTGAATTGAAGCCTGCAACTCTTCCAGGGTGATTATTTTCTTGAATGTTGTCACTGCCGACATGTAGACAAGGAAGCAGAGTTTTTTTTTTTTTTGACAACTTATTGTGCATCGTTATCAACTTTGTTTGATGTCAGAGTGAAGCAAAGCTCCATCTCTCTTCTATGTGAGGTGACTTTCTGCAGTGGCGGATGTAGACGGGATAGTGCTGGTTGTATCACCTGCTAACAGTTTAGCTCCCAACTCCTCTTTTGAGGAACAGCGGTGTCTCACTCCGAGTCCACTTTTTCTTCTGATTGGCCTTCAGGATTTTGGGTCTAAGTTAACCAGCCTGCTGGTCTAGCATGCTCTTTATAGAGCTTGACAGCCTGTTTATATGGTTTTTTTTTCCATTATTATTGTGCTTGTGTAGGAACAAATGAACCCTGTTTTAGAAAATACCCACGTAGGTCTGGGCCAGGCGTACATGGTTTTCCAAAGATGACATGAATCAAACGTAATTCTTTGCAGACTTTTTGAGTCTAAATAGCAGGACAAGCACAGGCACATAGCTCTGCCAAATTGTAGTGTTCTCTTCGACCAAGGAGCCAGCATGCATATCTTACAATAGATAGTAATGCGATGCACAAGTTGTTATTAATTACGCGATGACATGTATACTGTAAACAGGCCCAAAGACCTGTGGCTTCATATTTGTCTTTACTATAGTTTGTTTTGGTATATAAATATTTTATTCTTTAATTGCACACAGCTTTGGTCCCTCCAATCAAATATAACCTTTTATTTTCTGCAATAAAATTAAAAATTTTTCGTACACAGACGGAAACCAAATCGTCCTTCTTTGGCAGATTTTAAGTAAAAGACCAGCGTTGATATTCAGCACATTCCACTGAGTAGCTCTACATGGGTCAAAATACCAGAATTTAAATGAGGGATATGTCTAGTAACATTATTGTTTCATTGTCTGAAGTATCGTAGTAGTTGTGCTGCTGCAGTCAATCGCACTACCAAATACAAATGGCAGTAATAATTCATAGTGAAAAGCAATGTGTATAAAAGGTGGGGTTTGATTGTGTTTGGAAGTGTGCTGTGTAGAAGCCCCACAATTCATAGCGCCACCCCTGAGACAACAGATCAAAGAGAAAACCAGAAAATGACAAAAAAATAAAAACCAAAGTGCGTTTCAATGCAGTCCCTCGGCGCCGTCCCCGCGTCTCCTGGATCCTCGACATCAACAAAAGCAGTCTAAGTTGGCCTGACAGCGACAGCGAGATGCTGACGTGAAATCATCCAACTGCGGTGTCCTCCGTGAATGATTGCACACGCCCGCCCAGCCTATCGTTACCCAGGGTTACATTGGAGGTGACATCGTTTTCATCACCCCAGCTGACTGGATGCAAATGAGTGTTTTCTTTGAGATAGGGCAACACAGGACAAGGGGTGAATAATGCATTGGATACACTTGCTTTACACAAATGGATAACACTCAGGGAGAAGATGGATATTTCACTAAGACAGATTCCTGCCTGTAAGTCACCGCTGTGTCTCAGACACAGTGGCTGGTTTCCATTTCAGTTCAGTTAGAGGCGTTTGAAGATCGAGGTAGTTGTTTAAGAGATACAGGCTTCTTCTGGGCACCATGAACGTCTTAACAACATTTTATTTGAGGCCATGTAATAGTTGTTGACGTTATTTGTGCCTATTTTTAGCCAGCGTGATATCACAGCTATAAAAATCTAGATTGCATGTTTCTCAGGAGTGACGGGACACATCGACCTTTCCACAACGTATGAAACTTCTCTGATGCGGGTTGTCAAAGTCTGTTATTGTGATAACATCCTCTGGCTGAGATATAAATTCACTATGACTGCTAAAAAATCAAAAACAAATCCTGAATCTCAACTTGTAGCTACATGACAGCTCTGCTTGTCTTTACACTGAAAACAGAAACATTTAGCTACAATGTCAAATTACCTGCAAATGCATCATTGCATCTCCGTCATGTTTGAACTGTGTGTGATTGAAGTATGACAGTAAGTTATTTGCTGTTCCTAATTGTGCTTTGATAACATGAATGTTTCTTCCAGTAAAAGCCAGTGATGTTAGTGAAACATGAAAGGCGACTTCAGCACCATCCTGCTGAGAGCGGAGCAGGGATCCTCATTTAAGATGCTGCGTTCATGTTGTAGTCTCACGGCCCTTTTTAATCATTGTTGCGACTGGAAACCCACGCTGTCCGC
Source organism: Macroramphosus scolopax (assembly GCA_901007825.1). NCBI lineage: Eukaryota > Metazoa > Chordata > Actinopteri > Syngnathiformes > Centriscidae > Macroramphosus > Macroramphosus scolopax. Next base: position 106,944 of record CAAKHC010014808.1, read on the forward strand.
TTAGTTTCTACTTCTTTCAGAGACGTTATTGCCTGTCGAAAGGGGGTTTGACATTTCATTTGGTCTCTCTTCAGGCTTTGGGGGAAAAAGCTTGGTTTTCTTTTTTTTTTTCTGTTGACATTTACTAAAGGTGGATGGAGATGTGGCTGCAGATATTTGCAGCGCCGATCACAGCTGGATGTCATCCCAACAATTCCTGCGTGTCTGATTCAGAGTTTAGGAGTGAAGTTTTTTCCGTCATCTCTTTCTTCGATTTCAAACTCCGCCCCCTGAGAAGGCGTCCTCGAGGATATGACCATTAGTCCGTTATTTAAGTAACCGGGGTTTAAGAAGACTCTTAAAATGTTGGTTAATCCATTGAAAACTTTCAGCGAAAGCTTTTACTGAAAGCTCTATAGAAACAAGATGTGGAGAGCTCTTTTCTTCTGTCTTACTGACGGATTTATCAAGTCAGGACAAATAGAAATACACATTTTGTGTAGCCAAAGAGGAAACATAATGTGAGTTTTCACAAGGCGTAATTTAATTAATACAGAAATATTTGTAGACCTGTTTGACTGGAACATATTAAATGTTCATTTCATGGTTAAATGGACAGAAAGACGCTTACATCTGCTCATATCATCAGACTGTGTTGAGTGTTTTTTTTTTTTTTTGCCTCTTGGAATGAAAGCCGCTGCTGCTTTTAGGTGCTTTTAACTAATCAGGCACACGTTGCCAGCACACGACTCACCGTACACTACCAGCTCTGCATTAATGGACAAGAGACGACGTAAACATGTCGGGTGAAGCAGGATGTCCATCACACATTCAAGGATGTTAGTCTCCTAACATGTACTGAGTGGGTAACTGCTCTGTCTGCTTTGTGTGTACGAAGGACGTGACCGACTGACCATCATGATCCTTGTTTTTATTTTTAGGATGTAATACAGAGTGGGATGAGATCGGCTGCTGGCCAAGAGCGGAGGTTGGGCAGGTGGTCAACGTGTCCTGCTCAGAGGTCTTTCAGCATTTCTCCAGCAATCAAGGTTGGTTCATTGTCATTCTCAATGTAAGTGGAATAAGTCAAATCCAGAGAGCATTGAGTAAGTGTCTGTTTGTCTGCCGGTGCAGAGAGCCCAACCTCTCAGCAGCACTCGGTTCCTGTTCACTCAGCTGAAAGAGAAAAATAGAAAACCTTACACAGTGTAATAACGTCTGCATGCGCTGTGATTGGCATACGTACACTTTTAGATGTACACGACTCCTCGCAGTCTCACGTCTGAACCCAAGAAACCCAGCAGTGCACGAGGGATCCAGCTGACAACCTTCTCCAGACACCTGCTGTCTCCTAAAGGACGTTCACCAAGAGTAAATGTCAGCTCAGAAACATGAAAGTATCAGATGTTTTTTTTGGACTGAAAGCACTAATGGAACGAAATGTTCCAACGGGAGGAGATGTAAGATGTGCTGATATTCAAGAGAAAGAAAGCGTCGACCTTCCTCTGCGATGTAGCTGCCGTGCTGAGCTTTAAAGATGAGATGCTTCACATATGGGGAAAAAGTTTTAAGATTGGAAATGAGAGTTTTGAAAAAGAGAAACACTGAAATGATTTCTTAAATCAGAAATGACTTATACGATCCACCAAGAGTGAAACCGACAATCTCCAGGCTTAAATGCACATTTTTCAAATCATAGCAGAAGACTAGGAGAACTTTAAGAAGTTTTTGTGTTGTCCTACCTGTTGCTTATCACAGAGTAAAACTAGTTCTAAAGACCTAAATGGAGACATTACAGAAGGATAAGGATCATTGCTCTAATCATAGAATAAGAGAAAGCTTCTAAAACGACTATAAGATGTAATAATATTGAGAACATTTTTACGCCCATATAAGGGTTTGTCTACAGGAACTGCACCGTGGATGGCTGGTCAGAAATGTTTCCGCCCTACGAGGAGGCCTGTGTGTTCAGTGATGACAGCGAGCCTGAATCAGAGGTACGGAGGCCGTCTCCTATTGGTTCATCTGTCACTGCATTTTCGGTTTAGACCTATTTGCATGTTTAGAGCAGGAAAACTGCTTTCATGTGTTGCTGTGTATCTGATTTTATTTGTCTGTAATGTGCAACTGTTCGACTGATGCTGTAAACACTTGGTGCCGTTGACATTGCCACTGTCAAACAGCTCCTCTCTCTCTCTTTCCCAGCAGTCTAACGTCTAAAGTCTCTCTCTCTTTCCGTCTCCAGACCAGTTACCTCTCTACGTTCAGACAGGTTTACACTGTGGGCTACGCAACCTCACTCATCTCGCTCATAACAGCCATTGTGGTGTTCACAGCCTTCAGGTGGGATCAATACACTCAGTTATCAATGCACAGATACAATATGATACGATTGATCAATTGCTGATTCTTGATAGGGAGAACAAATATAGGATTTGTACCATTATTGAGTTACAAAATTGGTCTGTGTCCAAATTCCTTTATATTAAAATATATAAAATCATTTTCGGGAGGCTACATAAGCTCAGAGGAGGCAAAACAAATGTGTCTCAACATGAAACATATATTCTTTCTGTCTGCTGGATCAGAATCAATTGTTAAATTACACATTGGCATTAATCTAAATCACTCTTAAGTTCCTCTTTTATTTTTTGTCTCATCCTTCCCAGAAAGTTCCGCTGCACCAGGAACTACATCCACATCAACCTGTTCTCGTCCTTCGTCCTGAGAGCCAGCGCCGTCTTCATTAAAGACACCGTGCTCTTCGCTGATGAGACCCTGGACCACTGCTCCATGTCCACGGTGAGCCCCTATAGTTAATTGGTTAATAGTGTTTCCGTCATAAGGCAAATACCCATATTAGCTGTATGATCGAGTTAACACAATGGATGGACAGGAAAGAAGAGTGAAAGAGAGGAAGACGTGCGGTCGTTTGTCTTTTGTCAGCAAGATATCAGTCGAAGACAAGACTGAGGAATTATTGTAGAAACAAAATGATGTAAATACAACCAAGGACCAGATTACTTATATTTTTTGTGAAATAAATTAATATGCCTGTTAAAAAAAAGTCGTTACTGCCTTGCTGTTAATTAATTCTTCATCGCATGTGGTGATTTTTATTTTGTTATTTAGGATTTTTGTTCTGTTTGTTTATATAAAAGGGAGGACCGTTCTTTTCACCCTGCTATTTGTTGTGAGTGAAAGAAAAAGATATTCATTATTTACAACTTATTCTTAATGTTAAAATGTAATTCATAGTAATTACATCAACTGTATTCATATCATTATTGCTTTCATAAATCCATTCCTAATTTATTAATATAAATTATATATAAATATCATATAATAATTTATACATATAAAAGTTATATAATATATATATAATGTATATATACATTAATAATTTATATGACTTCTATAAAAAAAGACGGAAGTTCAGCTCTACAGCTTCAGTGCTATTTACAACGAATGTGGATGGATTAACTTACAAAAACTATACACCACAATCCTCACTGGGCCTGGCACAACCCTCCAATAATTGATGCTATCAGGAGGAGAGAACCGAGCCGCTGCAGTCAGGTGTATTTTGAGTGGCAGGATGTAGCAGGGAGCTCAACAACATGCAGCAGACACTCCCCAGGCCGGGCCCACGCATCCAGACAATCTGCAGGAGACCTACAGACAGGCACTCAAGGGTTGAGAGATGGAGACTATTGGACACAGTTCAGTAATCAGCCTGGCCTTTACAGTCAGACTGATGTTGAACAACGTTACAACACATCTCATCGACTGGAACTTCTCCATGTTGTCTTCTCTTTAGACTGCGTGCAAGTCCGCTGTGGCCTTCTTCCAGTTCAGCATCCTCGCCAATTACTTTTGGTTGCTGGTGGAGGGCATGTATCTACAGACCCTCCTGGCCCTGACCTTCGTCTCTCAGAGGAAATACTTCTGGTGGTACATCATGATTGGGTGGGGTGAGTAGGAAGATGGAGGGATGTCTGAGAGGTCCTCATTCATTCCTCTTGTTTTTGTGCTCCATCATGTGAGCTCTTTAGAAGACAGTAAGTCAGAGACACACAGAAAAAGCCAATTTATTTACACAATACTTCTGTGTGAGTATTGCAGGTGGCTACACTTCTTCATTTCCTCCCTTATCTTTTGTCTGCCGGAGCCTTTTATAGATGTTCTTAGTGCTCTCTCTATGTTTCACTGATGTTGCTCGGTCAGCTATTTTTCATTGTCTTTGCGTCCCCATTCTCTTGTTTTGTTTCGTGTTTTGTGACATGTTTCCCTCGACAAGCCTGCACTCTCCCGTGATTCTAAGTTCTGTCTGTGTAATATGGACGCTGTCAACAAAATGTTACAGTTCAGTGCATGGTGACACCTACAAGCCTGGTTACAGTGTAGAGGTGAGAGAACGCAGCTGTGTGGAGTTGCGGTGGACCGAAGCTGAATTGTGATGTCAAGAGGCAAAATTCCTTAATATGTGTTTGCTGGTGGACAAAGAAATGATGGTTGGTGCTTTTACCATTCATGTCATTTGATGGGTTAACAGTATCTGGAACAATCAACATCACAAATCTGCTACTCGCCCACAAATCACGTAGCGGAGGTCTAAAATACCTCCAACATCTTACGAACCAGGATGAGGCTGGTAGCCTGCTCAGGCCGACTGGTTCCAGGCTGTTAAAACTACATAAGGCAAAGCTGTCTTTGTTCACTACACTGACCAAATTTGCAACTGAAAGCCAGAGGTGATTACAGACAGGGATGAGTACTTTCAAATCCAACTCAAGTCTCATCTCTTTGTTTGTTCCGCTTTAAACAGATTTTCCTTTCGCTTGTGGATTACATCCCCATGCTCTCATTGTTCTTTATGTTTTTGTTGTTCTTATTTGTTCCTCGCATACTTTGATCTATTTATTGCTTTGTTTTACTCCAAATGTTCTTTTTCTCGTGTGCTTTGTGATCTTTGAAGCACTTTCAGTCGCCCAGTGCCTGAATGTGCCACACAGATTATTTTTGCCTCGCCTTTATAAACACAGCAGACATTAATCTCTGCTTTTACATCGTAGGGGTCCCATCAACAGTTCTTATACTTTGGGTGTTGACCAGATTCTTCTATGATGACAGAGGGTAGGATATATTACATGACGTCCAACAAAACATCTTAAACTTTTACTGATTCAATGTTGTGAGTCGATTCTTTTTGTGTCTGTGCTTGTAATTTAAAATCAGTGTGACATAATTTGCGTTATGAATTAACTTCAATTTGGCTTTGATTGCAGTTGCTGGGATGACACAGACAATGTCGGGATCTGGTGGATTATTAAAGGACCAATAACAGCCTCGTTGCTGGTGAGTGCAGTAACTCCTGGATTGCTTTCAATTCTTAGTTAACACAAGTTGTATCTGTTAGAACAGGATTGTGTGTTATTTACATCATTGTACTCCTTGTTCGTATATCTCCACCAGGTCAACATAGTAATCTTCATCAACGTGATCCGGATTCTAGTTCAAAAGCTCAAATCTTCAGCCATGGCTGGGAATAATGAAACTGGACATTTCATGTGAGTCAGGGTGGAGACATTCCAAATCCATTGATGTAAATGAAATTGATGTGGACTATACATTTTCCGCAGCGAGCGAAAGATCCAGCAGCGCGGTGCATGATTGATATAGCTCAAGGAGTTCACAGACCGTATCTGAATTTGCATAAACACAACTCGACCTCAACGTTATGCAAATGAGGTCAGTCCAGCGCACCGCACCAGGCTGGCAGAACTCTCAGAATAAGCAGTGCTGATCCAATATGAATCAAGATTCTGTTCCTGCACACTGAAGCTCAAGCGTCCACATGAGGTATCAATAAGTAAGAGAAAGATTTCTGAGATTCCTTTGAGCTTGAGTTATGCGTCTCTTGGCTGCAAGTGTGTGAGTGTGCAAAGGCGAGGTTCAGAGTTACAGTGGCGGTTTCTGAATTAAATGTATATATAGTGACTGAGCTGACCAATTTGGGCATGCGGCCTCATGATCATAAGTTTGTAGAGAGTTTTTACAGGTAAATCTTATTTCCAGCCTGGACCAGGGGGAGTAATGTATGACAGTATAATTCCCTTAACGGCCGAGCATGTTTTTAGAGGACTCCCTGTCTAACACACCTGATTCAAATGAAGGGCTCATTATCAGGCTTCTGCAGAGCCTCCCACCCTCATCACCCTTTAACACTTGTTTGCATGCCCACATACAACATTAAAGGCTAATATATTAAATATTAATGCAAAACATTAGCATAGTGATGTCATTGTGAGCTCCATGCTAATATCAACTATGATGTAAGAAGGCTGTGCACACGTCTGTGCAAATAACAGATGTACTGGCGGTGTATGTAGTCTCAAAATATAATGCAATACCTGACACTTTACCTGAATGAATTCTGATTTCCTTGTTCTGACATCAGGTTGGTGCAGACTCTCGCTCAAGCTGAATTAATTTAGAATGGAGCACGTAAAAATAGCACACGACACCAGAAATAGATGTCAGCGCCACCATAACAGGATTGTTCCACCGGTTCAAAGAGTGATTTGCAAAGCTTCGTCTCTGTCGTATAAAACGCGATGTGATTCAGACGGATCTGTGACGCGAAGACGAACGCGAACGGGTGTGACAAACGACAACCACGATCCTGTTATAAACCTGAAAATAAGCTGGCTTTTTTAACCTTGTGCCAGACAAGGTTGTGATGTGATTATTGTTGTTGTTTATGCTGAGAATCTTTTGAGTCTCATAAATGAATCAGAGAAGACAATGCGCAGATATTTTCTCTCAGGGTAAAATGATGATTACATTTTTAATCGGTTGTCCATCTGTGCCCAGCTAGCGCAGTCACATAATGTCAACACAAGTAAATGGCAACATTTACATGATATTTAGCCATCGCTGATGTCATCTGAACTAAGCTTTGAAAGCATTGCATCAGTGTTTTGTGTTGTGACATTTAGTCCCACTGATTTGCCTGATGATGGCGCTCTATGAAAGGTCAGTCTGTTGAATACAGATCAGCCGGCCTACCGTTGATTAAACTTTTGGAGAGTCACGTTTTTTCATTTTCTGTCTTTTGGCATTTCTAACTAAAGAACTGATTACACTGGCTCTGATTGGCCTTGTTATATTTACATTTAAAGTGAATATTTCATGTGTTGAAAGCCTTTTACATCATTTGCGAGATCTCATGCAATGTTTTCCTCTTTATTTCTCTGTGAATGGTTTCCCTCAGAAGGCTGGCTAAATCCACTCTGTTCCTCATCCCTTTGTTTGGGATGCACTACACCGTGTTTGCATTCCTGCCTGAGAGCACTGGAGTGGCAGCCAGACTGTACATCGAGCTGGGACTGGGATCCTTTCAGGTACAAGACAATAGAGAGGCAGCGACATAAAGAGCCCAAGTACATAAGACGGAGCTCGAAATGTTTTTTCAAAGATGAATAATAGTAGAATGCTCTCAAAATAGACCCTTTTCTCACAGCAGTCAGAGAGGGAAAACAAACTACTAACATTAACAATGGCTCTGTTGTATTCAAATCTCCCTGTAAGCCGCTGAGCCAGCATGCACGTACAACACCAGGACCCAGAAACTGAAGAAGATAAATGGTATCCGTCCACTCCACTTTTAGGGGAAATGGCTGTGCAATAGAATAAATCAATCTGAGCAACCAATTAGCCTGTCCACTTTGAGAATAACAGCAGGAGCACAGGAAAAGCAGGAGTTCTTATTATTCTTAGTAGGGCTTATTAGCTTCTGAACTAACAGGATTGGACGGAGACAAGAGGAAGGATATTCTTCAGGGGCTGAATTAGTGAGAACATGCTGAAAATCTGATTTTGATTTGAAATTGAGCTCAGTTATGCGTATGGGCTTGATAAAGTAGAGATCTCATTTTGGATTTCTTCCCCTCAGCTGTGCCTTTACAACTTTGTCTGGAAAAGGGGAGTTTTGTAATTATTACCATCACTCTTATTAACATGTATTCATGACATTTGTATGAGGAAAGATCCTATCATGGTTATTGCACAAGGGTCTAAATGTGTATAATCAGTCATCACCTTTTGACCTCAGCACGACTGTTGCATATTTAGGTATATTATTTTTCTTTTTATGGATCCCATTCATTTTTACCCCCGGAACTTACAAAAGAAGACAGATAAGAAAATATCTAACAATAGAAGTAATATTTTTGTCCTCATGATGACTGGGGAATTGTGTCCTGATGAGACAAATATTGATCATGGTCTCTTGTCTTGCAGGGTTTTGTGGTGGCTCTGCTTTACTGTTTCATGAATGGAGAGGTAGGTGAATAGAGGTATTGTGATGCATAGAAAGAAAGATAGAAGAAGGAAAAGTCAGTGTGTTTGTGTGTGTGTGGAGGATTGATAAAGTAAGAAAATCCGATATAAATAACTCAAAGCCAGTTTTAACAATCTGTGCAAGCGTTTCAGATAATATAATGGCTTCTCAAAAAGCTATTTGTTCCCCTAAGACAGCTCTTTCAGAAATACAGTAGCCCTTGTGCATTATGGTATTATCTCCTGTGGCCTGCAGGTACAAACGGAGTTACGGAGGTGGCTGTGGAAGTGTCACAACCAGAATCATTTGACCCCGACCAAGCGAAGTATCACTCAGATACCGACTCGAGCCCGTGGGGGTCTCAGGCGGCCGGCTTCTACTGGCAACATCTCTTCAGTATGATTCGAGAGACTTTTCTGTGAGTGGAAACTCTAACACAAGACCACGATGAACACTGGTGAGTGACTGAGGAAATATTTCATTTTATCAGTGGCGGCAGCAGCTGCAACGATGACCGAGTGCACAGCACACAACTCCGAGGTTAATCAGTGCTCCCTCGTGTAACCTCGGCTGCAACGAAATAATCCACAAAGGGGAAGGAACACTGCTGCTTGATTGGTCAGGATGTCATGGCGAACTCTGAGGAGTCGGAGCTGGACCTGAGCCGACGGGGAGATGATTTCACATGTTTACATGAGTCTTGGTTCAAATATGAGCAAATTCTGGACAATTGCACAGAAACAGCTGTGGAAACAATGGAGGCTTGAACTTTGTTAAATTATGTGGATTGAGATTGACTTGTCTAATTATTTTGTGCCGCACTGGACAGAAGCATTTACTCTTCTGATGTCATTCTGTCCAGGCTGAAATATGCGCAGAGCTAATTCATTCATCTGCTGCTAGAGAGACATTTGCAATCATTGAGATTGGGTCGTGAGGGTCGTGAGTGAGTGTGTTCAAGGTTGTCTGCATATGTGTGTGTGTGTGTGTGTGTGTGTGTGTGTGTGTGTGTGTGTGTGTGTGTGTGTGTGTGTGTGACTTCAGACCAGACCACTACTCGCAACGATTTAATGTTGCACTTTAATTTACATGAAATCTACTGTTTGTCCATCGTTGCTGTAGATGTAGTGATGTTGGCTTATGGAACAGCAGAGTAATAAATTAAAGTATAAAGAATATTGAATTTCAATTTTCTATTTACTTGTATTTATAATTTTTAAATGCATTGTTCATCCATTTAAGAATCCCTTTCAGCATTTTCTGCAAATTATAATAATTCAACTTTTTTCATTTAATTTATAATTTATACTTTGATGGTTCGTCCATTCCTCCTCAGTGCCAGATGGGATTGGCTCTAATTCCCCTGCAACCCTGTACAGGAAAGAACAATGAATGAATGGCTCATCAGTTTTAAAAATATTTATTTAATATATTTATTCTTTGTCTGCAAATTAACTCTTCAGAAAACGTATCGTAAGTTTAGTTTTCAGAATAACCTTCAAATTCGCCGTCAGTGCAAAATGTGTTTTGAATTTGGGTGAAAAGTACTAAAAGAGAACAGCACATTTTGTTGCTGTTGTATATATAAAATCCACTACTACGATTAAACAATAATATGTATCATAATAAATATACAGTGTATGCAGAATAAGTCACCCAAATTGATGTCTTTCTCGTAAAATAGGCCACTGATTAATCTACTGATAAATCTATACACCAGAACTGTTTATGGATAAGAAACCGGGTGAAATAATCACAATACTCACAAGTACAACAACTTACCACATATTTATTTAGCAGTCAAATTTACATAACCTTGGACATGACAATGTTGGACACCAGAACACGTTACACATGACACACCGTCACAGGTGGAACATTAGCTGCATTTCTTCTTCTTTTTTTTTTTTTTTTTTACATTTAAGCTATTTATATCCCCATGAATGCTTGTCGTTACTTTCACATGCATACATAATACACTCTCTCCAATTTTCAAACACACCAAAGTACGGGAGATGCACATTCACGTCGTGGAAACAGGTACATAAACATACAAAACACGGTCACAAACAATACAGGCCTTCGTCAAGAGGTTCACCTGTGTGCCAAAAATATACAGTGTACTGTATACATATAGATATTTACATACGGAATTTGTACACCATGGTAATTAATAGCAGGCAACATTTAAGAGCAGCTGAGCAACAACTGTACATTCAAAAATTCATCGGCAATCATTAAAACTCAAACACGAACAACACTTGATAAGACTCACAGAAACCGGCAAAGAAAGGGCATCCTAACACAGACATGTAACACAGACAGTAATTACATTTAATAATTTGACATTTTGGGAAATACCCTAAATCTCTTTCTTACTGAGAACTAGAGTAAACCACTCTTATGTATGTAGGACCTACAAAAAACAAATAATGATAAAGTAAATATGAACTAGCCTGTTAGCTTAGAAGAGGAGCAACAGCTAGCTAGTAGAGGCAGTAGCTAGTATAAAACTCACTAATGTTATCTCATTTGTAGAATCAGTACAAAAACCAAAGTGTAAAAACAGTTTCATGAGTTTGAATTGCTTGTAGGTGGATTTATTTTACTTTTGTACAAAGTCAAATTTGCTGTTTTAGCATGTCTCCAAGCTTTGTGCTAGGCTAAGCTAAGCTAACGGCTGCTACAGGTAGCGTCATTGCTGTAGGACAGAAGAGTGGTTGTCGTCTAAAGCTCAGCAGGGAAGTGAGTAGTTCCTAAAATATCTTGCAACTGTTTGAGGAATATATGTCAAATGATTTCTTTGACACATATACAAAGGTTAGGTGTGTTTATGTTGAACTAATTGTCAGGTAAGATGTTGTTTGATGAGAAGTGTGGTCAGCCAACGCTGTAAAAAATAAGTTAATAGTCATGCTGACTTGTTTTGTCTGTTAATCACTAAAGGTGCTCAAAATTTCCTCACAGCTCTCAGCAGATGTTTTTAACTCAAGACAGTTCACAGTTTGTTTTGAAACTACGGGAGCAGAGATGAAATTTAGGGACCTCAGCGAAGGCACAATAGCAAAATAAGTAACTTTGTTGATTTTTCAAATCCTCCTACATTAAGCCTTATTAAGAAAATCTAACGTTGAGACCTGTTTGCTAACTTGTGTAAAGAAAAGACATAAAAAATATTAGTGTACAATGTAAACCATAAAGTGCCCCAGTGTTCCTCCCTACACCTAATCCATCTTAAATAGAAAATACATGGTTCAATAAACAAATTAACACGAGACAAACAATTCCTCACTCTATTCAACTATTAAACATAGACTGTATAAAAGAGACGGAGTCTCCAGGTTTGACGTATGAAGCTAACGTGGAAGTGAATTCTGTAATCAATGACAATGACCCTGAATCTCACTTGATTCATCACCTCGGTAAATATCTTCTTAAGTAGCTTATGTTCTCAGTCACTAGTCACATTATTAAAATATGCCTGTTTTTTTTGCTAGTAAAAATCTGCTTCTTTTATACAGCCTATGCTTTCGAGCTAAAATTATAACCCTTTGCTGCCACCTTGTGACTGACAAATATACAGCACAGGCATGGTCAAGTAGTGAGTGCTCTACACTTTTTTTTACACACAGTAACAGCTTTGAGACATGGTCGTTTCCATCTGAGCTGATTCAGACTCAGAATGACGGCTGGTGATAGAACACGTGAGCAGCAGCAGAGTGGTATTTATAACACCCTCGTACACACTTTGTGTTTTATCTGTCGCACTTGTTACCTTTCGCGCTATTTCTTTTTTTTTTTATGATCTCTCTCTCGCTTCACCTGTCGCGCCCCAAAAGAAGCCAGGCAGATGCGTCAAAAATGGGGCATCACTTCAGTGTCAGAGGTCATATCTATGCTTCATCTCTTAATAAACGATATCCTCCGTAGCTTTGGCCTACATGTTTTGTTTTCCTGAAAAACAAAACTTACTTTTCTGTCAAGTCAATTATGGCATCAGGAAATCCCTCAGTGTAATGAAACCATACGTCAGTCATACAACATGTTACATGTGATGTTACACAGGAAAGTATACATTGTGATTTCACATGACACTGGTTTATGGAGAATAAATATACATCCTCGTCTGTTTACAATATCTTAAAATCATTGTTTTTTACGATTCTACATTCTTTTATTCCATTCAGATGATGGTATAAAAATAAATATCAGGATGAATCCTCCTTCATGCACATGTAATTATATCAATTGGTTTCCCCAACTGGATGGTCAGTGTTTGCTCATTTTTTTTGTGCGTAAAAAAAAAGAAATAAAAAAGAAAGTGGGCAACAGGATTGTCAAAAGCTGTCACATTAAAGCATTATTTCTGTTTTCTAGCCATTTATTTTTTTTGACTCTGAATTAAAAAAGGAGGTCTGATTATCTGGATTGGATGAAAGTTGCAACCAAAAGGTTAAACAAAGCAACAGTTATGAAGAACCGTTCACTCAAGTCTTTTCAAACACATCATCATTTAAGAAAAAGTCTTTTCACATTATTCATAAGATAATAATATATATATATATAAAAAAGAATAACAATAATGTTTTTCAGTGATAAAAACAATAACATCCAGAGTAAAACACACCACTCTGTACATTCTTTTGCAGGAAATGACGACTCATCTATGTGATCTGTCCGTTATAAATAAGAAGTGATAGCTATTGGGGACTGACGAGGCACTTTGGGACGGATGATTCATTTCAAAACTTCACACGAAAGCAGATTTATTTATGGCACAATGGGTTGAAGAACGAGACAACGAATCCTGTTGTGTCTGAGAGCGCGTTGAAAGTTTGAATCCCGCTGGATTTCTTACAATAAAATACTGTACATATGAGCTCATGGCACTGCGAGCAGCTTTTGGGGAGATAATTCACTAAAATGGCACAGGAACTGTGATTTTCCACAGTCGCAAAAGAACATAAATTGCACATCTGTGTCAGGAAAAATACTGTTTGTTTGGAGTGTCGATAAATCAGGTTCCATCTATGGCACTCATTCATTTTGGCACTGTATATATTTTTAATTTGATACAAAAGAAGTAAGTCGTAGCAGATACTCTTCACTTTATGGGATGACGTCTACAGATTTGGGCTCCAGTTCCTTTTTTTTTGGAAAAGGTCATTACAATACTGCTTAATGCAACCGTAGTAACTCAAGATAAAGAAAGAAATTCTGATCTAGAAACCACAGAACAATTATTTACAAAAGTCCATGAGATGTTTTTTTTTCATATATATATGTATATATATATATATATATATCTTTTGACATACTTTGTATTTACGGCTGATCGTAGAAAAACTATGAGACGAAACATTTAAACAAGGAGCGTTTGTACAAGCAAGGCGACGGTTTGGTTGACATTTACCTTTGGACTGTTGTGAGATCAGATCCATTCAGGCAACCTCTATGGCACTTTGAAGCACATTTACTCGACACATCGACAACCAAACATGACCCCTATTTGATTTTTTTTTTTAAAACCTTCACTGCTGCCGAACTTCAATGTTATATTTGTGATAATTAAACAAAATTATAATAGTAGAAAGAGAATCTGTGGCATCTCCTTTTGTCAAATTTTGAATCGATGGAGTGAAAGCTGAAGTGTCTTTAAAAGTGCATCATTGATAAGTAATTCAGATACCATAATCGCAAAGTAAATTAACCAGAGTAGCACTAAAATAGTCACAAACTTTAACTGTGTGACTGAGTGAAATTATAAATTTAGAACGGCAGCAGAAAGTAAATGCTTTCAGATATACCTCATTTTCTAAAGCCAAACTATAAAATGATTATAAAGTGTTGGGGGCCACTTTGGTCTGGTCTGGTTGGTCTGGTTGTATTTAGGAGGAGCGGCACCTTGAAGTTGACTCCGGCCAATCAGACGCTCAGGTTGGCAGGCTGATATTGGCGTTCTCCGCCAGGGGGCTGGACATCCGTATCTGGGAGCTGCTCTTGCTGAGGATGGACAGCTGAGTCCCTCCATTCACTCCACTGCTGGCCAACGAAGGGTGCCTCTGCTGCTTCAGGTCCACAGCAAAGTACCGGTTCACCGTCCAGCTGCGCCATTTCCTCTTGATCTCCGACTGCACCTTCAGGGAGAAACTTCACAAGGTCATTTTTAATGTACTTTAAGCTGCGACGGCTCCATGAAAAGGTACATTACGTTTTGTGGGTTATTCCTGCTCCTCATTACACATTTATGTGCACCATATTAATCATTAAAAATGTTTTATAATGTATTACAGTCTGCTGGATCACATTTGATTGATTATGAGTCTTCTTTTTAAATAAAACACGGTTCGTAAAATGTAAGTTATATAATTGATTTTATTGTTTTACTTTGTTAGATTAATTAAGCATATATTAGTATTATTTGTACTGTATGAATATCTTTATTATATGAAATAATATTGTATTTTATTTTCAAGATTTTTTTGAAGTGAAACTAATAAGGGACGCTGTTAAATTATTTATAAACCTTTATAACCCGTCTGTATATGTATTATAACACCATTCATTTCTGTTTTTACCCAATTTTATTGAAAAAGAAAAAAAGAGCATTTACAACATTTCTGCTCTCAATCTGTGTCAGGATTGATAATAATATGACCAGTTAGAAAAACGTACCTCTCCGTTTAGGAAGCAGTAGAGGACGGCTACCACAAAGCCCTGAAGAGAAAATACAGACAACAAATAAGACACAAGCAGCAATGACACGCCTCTCTGTTTCAAAATGATCTTTATCAGCAAAGGCCAAAGCCTGGTGCAGCACTAGAGAGGAGATGAGGTAGTCAGCCATTGTTGTGGAGGCGGCTGTGAAAGTGAAGACATGCAGTGACATTGTGTCGTGGCTCTGTAGTGACTTTCAAGCCTGTAGAAGCCTGTATCCAGTATACGCATTTGATTTATTAGCCCACTATGTTCTCAATAATCGTGTGAAATCTTGATCAGAATGGGACGATCGAGGGGCTGCAAGAAGGTACCTGGAAGGATCCAAGTCCCAGCTCAAAGACCAGCCTCTCCCTCTTGCTGACGTCTTCAGGTGAGAAGGCAAACACAGTGTAGTGGATCCCAAACAGGGGGATGAGCAGGAGGGTGGAGCGCGCCAGACGCCTACACACACACACACACACACACACACACACACACACAAGCACAAGCACACACACACACAGTTTAATAAAACTGGAGTGTACGTCAAACACAAGAGGTCCAATCTCTGACCACACACATTTTTTATAAAATTACTAATGTAAAAACAGAAACAGTAATCTTCAATGTAGACATGAAATCTGTTGCTTATTGACAACAAATTACATAAAAAGACCGAAACCAACAACTAATTGATCCTACTGATACATATTGGCTTTGTGGTTTATTCTGAGTCAATCTCACAATCATCCTGTAAATACTAAATGATGCAATCGACTAAGTGTAAATAAAAATGCACCACAAGAAGTGTACAATGAAATCGACCCATAAATACACTGTTTACTTCCTGCAAACATTTATATCTTCAGTACGGGTGTGAGGATGTGTGAAGAGGAATCAGAGAGTATTGTTGGTTTTGGTCTTTTTATTGCCCTTGTTATCTCCAAGACAAACACTTGTATTTAATGGGTTTACTGCGTTGATCCATTTGTATATGAAGATGACCTGTGACGAGACTGTGAACAGACACACAAAGCTGTCGACACGGACGAAATGTTCATGTTGTCACACAGAGTGAAACATCACATCACAGATTGCACTTTGACAAATGAGACCTTAAATGATGGAAGACACACACGTGCAAAACTTTCACTTTGCAGTCCAGTGATCCGAATACTAAAACAAAGAACATGTGCAAAACATAGATTTGTATGTTTTATATGTTTGCTGCCTTTTATGATGAAACTTTGTAACGTGGATTTTGATATAAGATTAAGATAAGTTTAGGTTCAGTTTAAGATAAGGGGAGTTGGGGAACGAATCCTGTCACCACTAACTGAGCTGTACTATGTGTGAGAGAGTAACGATGTGCAAACAGTCACCAAAGTGTACAGGTGTAAAACACACATGCACACATACACACACATGGTTGACGCAAGTAGACAAACAGATCAATTTGGGGAGGGTGAGAGGAGTCATCAGAACACGACACACAGTCGGCGTGCTCGAGAGTCGTTTTATCTTTGTACGAGATGTTTCTCTTTTATTGTTGATCCGTCGCAGCTCTCTGACATTTAGTGTTTGTTTATAAAAACAGAAAAGAAAAGGTGTGTTTCGTAATGACAAAAGGGGAAAGCGAAGGTACATTTAAATGTGTGTGTGTGTTTTTGTGTATGTGTGTGTGTGTGTGGGGGGGGGGGGGTAAGGATTCTTTCCAACCACCAGACACACATGTACTACAAGTACATGAACAAACGCACAGTACACGTGTGTGGTTTCGACTTCTCTCACCTCACATTCAAACAAGTGTGTCTGCAGGCAAACACACACACATACACACACTTACAGTGTGATGGTGGATAACTCTGACATCCTGCACGAATGCTGAACAGCCTGTGTGGGCTCACTGAAGCATTTCTGAGCACAGCTGCTACACAGCACAAAGACAACACAACAACACAACAAAGACGTCTTTAGGGACACGGACAAGCAGTTCACACACGCACGCACACACACACAGACGCACACGCACACAACCAAGTCACACTTGGTCACGCACGCACAGGTCTAAGCAACAGATGAAAATGGCATTATCTGCAACAGGAGTGATGTCTGGCTACAGTACAACTCCACACTGAGACTTTCTGCCAACAGGAACAACAAATGATTACGTTCTGGAAGAGTTTCCAGGAGGAGAGGACACATCATAGTTTTATAAATGTGAAAAATTAGACAGAAAGAATTCGGTGTATATCCATAAAGGTGTTATTCTAGTCTCAAAATATCTGAACGTGAATTTAAAATGAACAATGCCGGATTAAGTGCAGAAGAAAAATTAAGAAAACTTAAGTTATCATGATCAAGGTGTCTGATTAAAGGTGTTTTTTCTTTATTTCTCTTTCTGTCAACAAATCCCATCAGAAGACCAAAAGCAGCAATGAGTTATTCCTTCTCTCAACACTCAGCTTCAGGCCCCTTCAGTCCTCCTACAGATGCAAAGCTTTAACATTTATAATGCATCAAAAAAGATATTTCCTACAGCTGGACACTGATGTTTGTACCAAACATTACTCAAACTACAGCAGTGCCTGTCTTAAGAACTGTTTCCCGCCTCCCATTTCAGTAATCTAGCGAGTTAAGTCAGTGGGATGTTACATATTAAATTGCCAATGTAAAGTATTACTTATATATAATGTTGTGAACTTTGCCAGCCAAGTGATGAGATCATTTTTTTGGAGGCTTTGCAGGCAAATCATGTTAAAGGATCAATTCATTGCTAGTTTTTGGTCTTTTTATCTTCAGGCATTGAAAAAAATTCCTATAAGCTAATGTGAATAGCATGTTTTGAAGCTGCTGTAGGTTAAACATTTTTTAAAGTATAAAAACACACTTTATTTCAGCATCAGAATTAAACTAATTTAATGACTTACAGGTAAATGCTGGATTCGTTCCCACCGATATCAGGCGACTGCAGCTTCTGGACCAGGATGATGATGATTCCAACGAAGAGAACGAAATTGATCTGAACAGCACAAACAAAAATATGATTCATCTGTAAGGTCTGTTATAAATTACACCTCCCGTCAGCCAGGCCAAGGCGCAGCATCTGTCTTACCATTATGGAGGCCACGACTGGTCCTTTGATCACCCACCAGAGGGCAGTGTTCTCATTTGTATCCCAGCACCTGCAGACGGAGGGGAGCAGTGTGTTTCAATGACCATTCAACAAGCTCTTCTTCACTTTCTCCCGGCTCTTGATAACAGATAGGGCCTCACAATGTGACAATCGAGAGGTTGTCTGCACAGTGAAGGCAGGTTGTGTGGGTCTGTTGTATAATGGGCTGTGCAGAGGAAATGATTAAAAGAAAAAAACTCCTCAGGGAGATGAAGGGGCGTTTCAATGAATACTTGGCTCCGCCAGAGGGTTTATTTTCCCTGCTATTACATGGGTAGCTTATCTCATCCAACGCCGAGCATCATCTGCTTTCTACGTTTTCACCTGACTGCTTTCATTCACAGTTATTCTTGTAAACCATTATCTGGATAATGGTGGGTAGTGCCAACAGCCGACATATTTCCCCCTTCTGTCATAAACCGTTTAGCTGTAACGACGCAGAGAACAAATCTTTTTTCTGAAGGTTCATGTTTCTCTGCTCTGATATGTCAAGTGTTTGCCATGGCAACGGCCCGAAGATGGACGAGGAGGTGTGACGTACCCGGTGTTATGAAAGTGGAGCCTCAGAACAGCCCAGACAGTCACACAAATGGTGGGAGTGCCTGTAGAAACATGGAATTCAAGAGAGAAAGTGTGTTAATTCAGATGCTCAAATGTACATAACCTGCTCTGTTCCTCAAGACCTCTCAAAGTTGCATCATAAAATGCCACGCGGGCTACAAACACGGCACAACATTTCCAGTGTGAACAGAAACTGTGGGTATGTACTTTACACCTCTCGTAAGAGGCGCTAAGGAAGCGGGCACTCACCCCAGCCTACGATGGTGTACCAGTAGAAGTACCGTCTCTCGGGGAAGAAAGTCTCCACCAGCAGGGTGAAGAGATACAGACCTTCAATGAACAGCCAGAAATAGTTGGACATGACGCAGTAATGGAAGAAAACCATCACTGCTTTACACGCCACCTGGATGGGGACAAACGGAGGGTCGCGTTAGCGCAGACACAGGTGATGATGCTCATGTTGGACACGGTATCTTGAAGGCCACAACAATACGTCCAGGGTGGCAGCCAAGATACTGAAAGAGTTCACACTCTACATTGGGTCAACTAACAACAGCGCTGATATGACTCCCAGTACCGTGATGATGGTGTCCTGCGGTTGCCATGGCGACAGAGGGAACAGTTTTTTTAAAAAAAGAGGGTAAAGTAACCATTGATATGTTAATAACACTGTAGTAGAATATTTCCTCCACTGGCCTCACCAAGCCATTAGTGTACCTTAATAGGTTTATATATAACGTGGGCTTAACAAGAGCAAGCATGGTGTGGTGGCCGGACAAAGACTAAGAGCTTGTGCTGCATTTGGAATCAGAGAGTATGACTCATCTAATAGCATGTTTGCTTTTTGTGAAATGCACCTTTGATTGAAGCTCCTTCAAAAGAGACGTATCAAACAGGCTCATGAAACTCTCTTTATATCTCATGCAGAGCAGAAATCACGCCCACGGCGGTTGTTACTGACCGTGTGTACGAAGCAGTGGTCGCTGTCCTCCTGAGCGTACAGCACGCCGTCCTTGATGAAGACCGAGATGGCTCTCAGGATGAAGGACACAAACAGGTTCATGTGAATGAAGTTCCTGGTGCAGTGGAGCTTCCTGGACAGAGGACGGAGGATCTACATCAGCAACAAGATCTGTGGGGTGGTCCTCCAGAATGAAAGAATGTTGGACAATGCATCTCCCCCCAGAGGTACGGCAACACCACTCGGACAAACCACACACAGAACTGCATTATATACTAGTGGATAGAAAACAATTATATATCAACCTGGGCTGGAAATTACAGAATAAAAACGTTTCTTACAGCATGCTCTATTTTTGGAAACCCATCCAACGAAAGGAGAATATCTTCATTATCCCAACAATGTCTCCGACCTCAATTCAACATCTATGTGAAATTCTGTACCAAATTCAGCTCCCTCTTGTCTCAGCATGAACCTGATTTACCATCTTAAAATACTTTTTTTCTACTTTTCGCTGCACTCATCTGTCCTCGTTCGAAATAATCAGATAATGAGATTACAGTAAGGTCCCAAATAATTCTGCCTAATATCAGAAATGTGTCTTAATTCATTGGGAAACTCACCTAAACCTGCAGAGGATGACCATGGCTGTGGTCAGAGACACCAGCGACGTGCTGTAGCCGACAGTGTACAGGGCCTTGACTGATGCGTAGTACATGTCCTAATGTTGGAGACAGAGACCGTCAACAGCATGCGTGTGTGCGATAGTTAGGATGTGTAAGAATGCAGGTGAGGTGAGTGAAGCTGTACCGGTTTGGTGGTGTTGTCATAGAAGAAGCAGACATCCACGTAGTGAGGGAACGGCTCGGACCAGCCGTCCTCGGTGCAGTTGCGACTCACCCGTCCCATTTCTGAAAGATAACAATATGTGGCGTAAATGTATTGAGGTGACATAGGAGAAAAGGTTGGTGTGTGTGTGCGCCTGCTCACCATCCTCAGGGTCCATAAAGTCATGGAAGAGCTCCGGACAGTTGACCACCACAACTTCACCGATGCTGGCCGCCTGCCAGCAGGTCAGGTTGTCCCACATCCACGGACACACTGAGCAGCAACAAGAGAAACAGAAACGCTTGGATGGAAATTTTGAGGTTTGATGCAACCTGTCACTCACTATCAAATTACTTTGCATTCAGTCATTTGGCAGACATCTTTCTATCCAAACATAGAAATAATACATGATCCAGAGTGCAGTCCAGAGTCAGCTCGTACCACACTTCACCCGTCGCTGTCAGACCACGCCGGGGAGCTCAGTAAACCGTGAGTGCCACAACTTTCTTCTGATCTTCTCTTAAAACTACATGAACTTTTGTTCTCCTCCGAGGGAATACTTTCCTCTTCGGATGTGTTTGGCGTGCTTTAAAAAATCCGGCCATGTGATATCCCAAACAGACTGAAGGTAAATCCTACTGAACTCAGTTGCAGCTACAGTTACCTCAAAAACGTAGTAGGATTCCAAAAACAATACATGGCCTTGCTGGAGGAGGGTATAGTTTTACACGGCTGTGGTTGAGGTATGCGCTCTAGGTGTCCTTCTAGTTTTGCTGCTGTTCATCTGCGTACATCAATACTTGTCTGTCACATAAAACATCCTTATTTTCCAGCACCAACACAAGTTTTTTCCCAAGTCTATATCCTTCTACTTCCATGTCCCTTATCTCCATCACCTCCCTGTCCCTTCCCCTCAGGTTTACTGTGCTCCAGTGATTTTATAGTGCAGCAGAGGCAGGTGGAAGATGGTCTGTGTGCTCACTCACATGTGTTGGCGTGTGCACTCGCTCATCGGTGCATCTGTATATGCACATGCATGTTCCTGGACATGTGTGCATGTGCGTTTGCAGACCTTTCTCCATTCTCCTCGGCTCTCTAATCTGTTTTGGTTCTGTCTGGTGAGCCGGACAGGAAGCCAATTACCTTTTAAAGGGCAAATCTGAGCCAAATGAGCCGCACTGAGCTACAGAGGTAGCTGGTTTAATAAAGCACTCTGTCTGCATCACTGGCTATCTCACACAAGACCCCACAGTGCACCGAATCGTCAGCGGTCTGCAAAGATGCAGCTTTCACACCACACACATGCCGCATGATACACAAACACACCAACACTGGCGGACGGGTCCACGAGATGAACACAAATTCTTTTTCATTAAGGCTGATCTTATCAAGGACTGAATGAGATTGTTTCTGTTTTCTGAGTGCAGCTGCAGCAGAATATTGATGAGAAGTTCAGGGCTGATTTCCACCCACACAACAACAGGCATGGAGCATTTTATTAAACTTTAAACGTTGGTTTGAGAGGGAAAACACATCATGAGGCTCCTGGAGGGAGCTTGGTGGGCGGCAGTATGATGATGAGAAAAAATGCGGCTGATTCTGATGAATGTGACGACCATGAATCCACGACGACCTTTGCGACAGCAACCAAACACGGATTTTGACAACAATCCAGACATTTTAAATCATAAATATATAAAAAAAAAAACAAAGTAGAACCTTCTCACATTAGAAAAACTGTATTCAGTGTTTTTTCTGGTGTGAAAATGGTAATTTATTCAGCTCTAAATTCAAGATACTCTGAGTTATTCATTATTATCATCATTATTATTAATATGTGTAAGGTGTATTATCCAACTACTGATTTTGAGTGAATTAATTATTGGAAAAACTGTTGATTGAAGATGATTTAGCTGTAAAACAATAAACATAGTGCAGGTTGTGTGCAGGCTAAATTCAGCTGGATGCAGATTAAAGCCACCGACAGCAAATCATTACGTCGTCACAGCCTGCAGACGAATCTGAATCCAGTTAAAAATCCAATAAATAAACTGTCACACCAGACACACCAGTCCATCAACACTATTCTTTTTATCTGACTTATTGTTGTTCTCATTTGCCTTTTTTTCCCTTCTATTGCTTTCTCTCTTCCCACCAAGTCAGATTTCTGCAAACCCGGCGTTTTTTATTTCCCCACCAACAACTTGCTGTCAGCAGAAACACGGCACGGTTCCTTTTACAGGCCTAGCGGGGGGGACAGGGATCAGTTAAAGGGTAAACGCAGGCCAATCTTGTCTAGTCTGCAAAGGGATAGCTGAACACGACGAAAAACAAAACGCCAATCTCACGGAGGAACGAGGGGATAACGTGACAGGAAGCCTTTTAATTATGTGGAGTGAGAACAAATGATGCTGATGAGTTATGTGACAATGAGACTGTCGGGTACAAACATTCAAAGGCTTCGCTGTGCAAGACTGCAGGGTCGACCTTTAAAACGTCCCAATGAAAAACGAGACGAACTTACAGCCTCTCTCCTCTTTAAACTTGTTATCTTCCACTCTAAATCTTTCATGCTTCATGTTTTTTTTTTTCTTCTCAAAGAAGCCAGCGGCTGTCAGCAAAGCGGTGAGTCACAGTGCAGTCTGGGAATTGCAGTCTGCTGGGCAAGTTTGGAGCAGTGGGAGTCCTGCACAAGTTGCTAATGAAATCCACGGCCCGTAGCCAAGAAAATAATTGCTTCCAGGATTCACATACCGAGCTTCCTGTGCTTTTTGAAAAAAAAGGGGATGCGAGAGCAGCTCAGCGTGACATTGCGAGTAGACATTTGGTTTGAGAGCTCTTTATCGTCGGATGGCTGCCCGCGCTGTATAGTGACATTTTGGGATGATGCATTTATAATATGATCATAATATAACGCTTCACTCATTTTTCACCCTCATATGGCTCTCAATGACCTTTCCCAATCCGACTGAACACTGACAAACGTCTGACTAATGAGCAAATAACGTTTGCGTGTGTGTGTGTGTGTGTGTGTGTGTGTGTGTGTGTGTGTGTGTGCACCATTTATTTTTATTTGTTCCAACTTTCTTGCAAAAATTGTCTTAGATCAAATTTACTAACTGCTCTTCTTTCCTCTCAACCATCTTTATAAATTTGTTCTGTGTGTTCGGTCCTCAGTTGAGAAGATGGAAAACATTTCTAATCAATGTTGCGAAAGCAGGGAACCACACAAACATCCTGTTTGTACCGATGACAATTCCTTTTTTTCGACTTTATACACTTAAGTTTGGACTTCTGGAGTCCTCTGGGTTTTTGACATCTTGTGTGTTCAGTGCGTCTCTCTCCTGTGCCTCATCTTTCCCCACACATGTTCTGCATCTGTCTGCTCACCAGTTTCTACCTCTCTGGTTTGTTCTGTTGCACGTTATCCTCTTAAGTCAGTTTAATTTACCAGCTTTGTCCCGATCCTGAGTTCTTTTTTGCACCTTTTATTTGGTGTCAATTTAAAAGAGAAAACAACCTTCCTGACTGCTGAAGTTTCCTGAACTTAGTTCCACGTTTCTCCTGTCGTTTTAAATTTTAAATAGCCGACACTCATGAGTTGGAGCAGCCTGGGAATGACTGAAATCTGTTACATGTTCAGTGTTGGTGGGAAGCATGTGAGCCTGGCTCAGCGAATAAATTTCCTAATTTGGGAAAGTGCTAAGAAATCCTGCTGGTTTCTCATTTACCAGTCACTAACTCAGCTGCTGACGTTGACGTAGACGGGCTCCTCCTGACCTCTCAGTAGTTTTAATTTTGTCGCTGTCCCTGCACCAGACGCCGAAGGATGCGGACACATGCATGCATCACTTATCATTCACCCGTCGTCACTTACCTAACTCAAGGTCGTCGCCGGGGCTGTGCAGCATGATGTGCTCCATGCACTTCTCATGTTCACGCTTGATGACACAGTGTTCGGACTCCGAGGCCACCTGGAGAAAAGAAACCCGAAAAACAAAACACACACGACATTTATTAACAACCACAGCTAAACAGGTGTTTGATATGAGATGTGTCTGTGTTGGTTTGTGTTTTTACATGAGCTCCTTCGAACTGCTTGGTCGGTCTCATAAAAAGGTGATGGTCAAGTATTTTATAAGGCAGACCTGTTGCCAAGGCGACCAACGTCTGTCAAATGTAATCAAACCACTTGCAAATAGTTGTGATCACCGCCTCATCCCCCCGTTCATGCTCCCCATGTTACGATCCTGTCGCTGCCCCTGATTGGCCAGATGAGCTGCACCTGGCCAGGTGATGAGCAGCCAGTTAAAGCTCCGGGGGTTCCTGTTGCACACAAAGGCTTCGGACTTCTGCTGATCTCTTTGTGCCTCTCGGCTTAAGAGTTTCGTCTTTGTTTTTTAACGTCGTCTTGATTTGGCTCTTTTGTCAATCAAACCTTTTGTTATCTCGCCTCGGTTGACAATCTGGTCAAGTTAACGGCGGAGCGTTGTTCCCCTGTCTTGTCAAAAAAGGAACAACGGCAGCTCGATTTTCTAAGAACACTCAGGAAAGTCGACCTTGTCTGAACAGCTGCTGGTGTCAGCGCCCCTCTGCTCCGCTGTCCTGACACATACTAGTGCGGAGAGTCATCAACACACACCAGACGACCACCAACACACACCAGACGTTTGCAGCCTCTGTAACCTGTGGAAGGAATCCTGCATCTTTAAAGACCCGTCTCACTCCACCCATCATTTATTTGTCCTTCTGTCTGCAAAAGTATATATACTCCAAGGCATGCAGCAGAAAGTTCTATCTTAATCTGTTGAAACAGCTGAACGTAGAGTAAATATTGGACTTGAACGAGCCTTGAAGACAGAAACGTGACGATGAACAAATGATAACGCAGGTTGCCGTCAGCTGGATACGCAAATAGGAACCTGTTTGCTGACTCTTCGTCATAACTTACAGCTTCAGCTGGGAATGTGGCTAAAGTTACAGTCCGCATACATTCATACAGGCAAAAACACAAAATACAAACACAAAAAATGGTTCATTTTAGCTCGTGGAGATCATAAATCAGCGATTCGTGTTTGCAAACAAATTTGGCTAAAAAGGCTTTTAAAAAGCAAATTCACGTCCAAGTTTACGAGGATTCAGGAATCGTGGGCGGAGATTCTAAATTGTGCCCACTTTTGAATCCATTTCATGGAATCCCTCTTCTGATCATGCCGCTTTATTTACTCTGCTTCGTCTGGAAGCCCATCGCACATGTACAGATGCTCTCCTGCCACGTTCACAGTGAGCTGCAGCCAGGTGCTTCCCACAGCAAACTGTTTACCCGGAGTAACCGTGTGTGCTTTAACTTCTCCATAACTCACTCCCTTGAGGGCGATCTGTTTTGCACCCCTTTCTCCTCCCTGCACCACCACCGTTCACCGTGCAGCGCTCGGTGTAATATGTCCCGGCCCTCTGAGCCATGGCTGACTCATCACTCTATCTCTCTGCCCTCCAATATGAATTCACTCCAGGCCTCGCTGCCGAGATAAGATAGCACTTCAACCAACTGAGAAGATGTCCCGGGATTCACTTCATTGCTTTATCGCGCCGCCGCACGTGGGCAGAATCCTAAAAAAAAAAAAAACACCGCAGGAATTATGAGAAACACATTAGAGATGTCTGGTCAGGGTTTGTGTCTTTGTGTTGTGATGTGGCGACATCGTTCCCAGACGGTGTTTGGGAAATACTGCAGCTCTCTAAGTGCCACACCAGCACGGCTAAAACAAACAAAAAAAAAACCACTCCATCGTTTCCAGCTCTGTTGATAGTGTTTTGATAATGAAGCCGGCATTATTAGAAAGCCCGCTCTTTACACGCGTAGCAAGCATCCATGTTGCTAGGCAGCAGGGAGCCGGCGAGGGGCCGGCGCATGTCGTAGACGGGCTTTCTCCGAAAATGAGGAATAATTGAATGCCGATGACTAATATCTGTTTGACGAGAGTGCAGACGGACCTGAAAGATGAGATTAGGAAACGGGTTCGTCCTTAATTCATTCATATGGAACCCTGGATGTCTGACAGGATGCACGAGTGTAGCAGTGCAGCGAGAAGAGCTCATTCACCGACACTGTGACGGCTCTCAACCCTGTTTCCATGTGTGGGGAATGATTCATCTGGACCAGATTATTCTAATTATTTTTGGGAACTACTGTTGGGAACTGGAAAATGATTCCAACTGATGGGGCGAGAGTCTGTACAGGGTCACTGACGGGGTCACATAATTTGAGAGGAACACTGGACTCAAAGTCCCGACCACCAACATGGGAGGTGGAGCTGGTTGCAGGAGGCTACGATCCGCGGGTGCTAGGATCTGTCGCCACCACCACCTCTGAAGGTGTCGGAGCGAGGCGTGAGGTTGACTCACAGCACGCCGCCGTCCCTGCTGGCTACCGTTACATTAGCCTTTCGGATGCTCAATTAGCCGAAGCTAAAAGTGTTTCC
>CAAKHC010014809.1:0-18842 GCA_901007825.1 Macroramphosus scolopax
ATATATATATATTATATATATATATATCTTAACGGCCAACGTCTTATCAGCAGCCCGTACCCAGCTGAACACACTAAGTCATGTCTGGTTTCTGAAAACACGATAAGATCTACTGACTGACGTGAAAAAGTAGATTTTCTTTGCTCCTCTCTCTGCTTCTGTTCTACGGGAAACTCTTTCATCAGGCGGAGAACCCCAGGGGCAACAACACGGCGGGCACCTCAAACAGGCTCTAATGCTCTTTGATGGTAAAGGAAGCCGGTTACTTCTTACTGATGCTATCAACTCAACCTTGACAACACCAGGATTCTATTTACATACTGATATAAAAACAAGCCAACAGCGAACTTTTTCCAACGTGCCGGACGTGTGACAGATTCAAGACGGACTCATTTTGTTTGTATTGAAAGTGATTGGTGAACAAAACGTGGACGACATGAACACTATACGCTCTGTACGAAAGAGTTCCCAGGTGGAGACGATGGACAGAAACACACAAACACACACACAAGCGGACTCACCCGGTAGGAGTCGATGGCTTCCCGGTCCAGCGAGCGCCTGACTGACACGTCTCCCGTGTCCAAATCGATGGTGAAGAGACCTTTGGGATCCTGATCCGCACCCGGGCCGGTGAGTCTGAAGATGTGGTTTCGGGACTTCTCTGATGAAATCACCTGCACAAACACACACGTTTGATTGGTGATTGCAAAGATAAGAATATGTACAATAGTAAAGTTTGACCATTTAGCCGACTGTCCTCTTCAGGGATATTTAGATAGATGTACTTACATGAGACTGCCGTAGCCAGCAGCATCCACAGGCACCGCACCAGCGACAGGAAGGTGGAGGTTTGAAAAGAAACAAGAGAAGCATATTAGATTTACACAGCATAGATCTCTTTAGTCAAAGATTACTCTGCGTACGAAGCGGAAACATCGGCAAGGTTCAACACGAGCACTTGATAAAAATAAAGAAGGGTATAATAAGTCTCCTTTAATGAAAGTGTGAATCTCACATTTCATGGGAGATAAAAATAAGGCTTTTTGTTCTCCTTACTTGAGAGAGCATTGGCAATGCCACTGTAGTGTGGCAAGCATATGCCAGACGAGCTCGAGCCTTTATAACCCCTCCAAAGCTCTCTGCCATTTATCTCCATGTTCTACTTCATCTTTTCCCTCTGTTCCATTTCACTCTGCGGCTCCTTTTCTCCCCAGTTTGTTACTCGCCAATATGTCGACCTTTTGCTTTTTCCTGCATCAGTGTCGGTATTTTTTATTCTCCGTTCGACATCTCTCTCATTTCCACTCGTCTGCGCTGGATCCTCTCCCCGTCTTGTTTGTACTACCAAACGATGAGGACATGAAAGTTACACGTATCGTCTACTATACCGATGCTCATCTTTACCCTCCGATTTCTCACTTGTCAACCGCCGCCACGTATTTATCGGCCTTGTTCTTTTTCACTGTAATGAAAGATTATTTCAAGAGCAGAAATATCACGGGGATTGTAAAAAATCCATTATCACGAGTCGAACAATATATCTCGGTCTTTCTATCATCGGTGAGGGAATGAATACTGATACGCGACGCCGTAGGACCGATCTGTGATCGTATGCACACGGCGGCTCAGTCACGGAGCGTCGGAGGAGAAATCTCGGCGGCAGCCGGCCGAGGGCGGCGAGCCGGGTCAGGGGAGGGAAGTGAAGGCGAGAAGGTGAAGCAGTGGTTGGATTCACAGATGGCTTCAAACTTGGATGGAAGAATGAGAGGGTGTGAGAAGGAGAGGAGACAGCTAATAGAGACGCGGTAACTTCAGCTGAGGAGTAAATTAAGTGTCAGGAGAAGTTTAGTGTGATTGGGAGACGTCTCTGCGGGGGAGAACTATAATAATCGGCACTGCGTGCTCACATAAAAACGTGCACCCGGTACCCTCGCCTTTGAGTCTCCCTCTGAGTGTGTGGGAGGACTGATGGGAGAATCTCAACTCTTCCTATCAGGTCTCATTACCGACCGAGCAGACATGAAAGACAGTGGGGCTTCAGATAATGTGTGAAGATGACAGGAGGTGTGGAGCACCAAGAACCTAAGCGAGTGTGTGTGTGTGTGTTTAAATGTTGGAGTTTGTGTGTTAGAACCTTGAGAACACTGATTTATGTGCTCCTGTCATGTGTCAAGAGGGAAACTTGTTGAAAAGCAACACAGGTATGCAAAAAATTAGACACATTAGATACACGGACGAGTTATCGTGACATTAGCAGTGCTGTTCCAGCCGTCCCTACCAAGGTCGTGCAGTCAGCTGTGTGTGTCCACTGGGGCCGAGCCAGGCCGTGTTTGTACAGGCATGCCAGCTTGTACGAGTGCGCGGCCTGATTGCCTCGCCACTCCAGCCTGCTAATGTGCGGGGTGACGCAAAGTGAAAAGGCCTCGTGAAGACGTAGCTGAGTTCTCGACATGGGATGATGGGAGAGAAAAACTCTCGATAGTTAACTAGCTTCGACCGGTGGGCCGAGCCGCCGCTAATCACCACCCATCAAGGTTCTTATGCAATCGGAGAGAGGCGAAAATCAAGAGTGACCTTGCGGGGAAAAAAAAAGAAACACAAGACAAGTGTTGTTGCAAGGAGGTCGCACGAGCGGCATGGTCCTTCTGGTTTTATACAACCCCGCTTGTTGTGTTGTCTTCTTCACCGACTGTTTATTTACACAACCATAAAAATTGCCGACTTTGAAAATCGTCCAAAATTGCGATTGATTATCACAAAAAAAAAACGGCGCTCGAAATTGGACAAAAACCAGAAAGTTTGACTTCAACGCCTGCAGACAAAGAGAGCGGCTGCGGCTGCCTGCATTTGCTTGCTCAAGCAAGAGAAAGAGCAATCAGTCATTCCCGCTCGAGCTCACACAAGGACAGCGTTTCACGGGAGGTTCGTACCTGACAAATCTGCTTTTTATTGCTTCTGGTGTTTTTTGAGCTGCTGTCATCAGAAACGCTTCCACGTCTTCCCGGTGTGTCTGTCAGTTCACGAATTGGAATTTGTGTCACAAGGTTTTAAATCACCACCGGCGAACTTCCTCGCCAAGAAAAGACACTGTTCATTTGCAGACAAAACTATTGGTGTGGAGGAAAAAAAGGAACTTTCTGGTCTCCCCGAGACAATTAGGAGAATCAATTAAACTAAATGATGAGGCCGCGGGCTGCCTGCTTCCTCATGTTTGACCTCTCGCAACACAACTTGCTCACTTTCCGCTTGGGAGCTCGGATGCAGCCCCGGTATTAAGTGGCTGTATGGATGAGAGGGATCGCAGGGGAGAAAATAAAAAAGAAAGGAATATGTACAAGCTGACAGACGCCAGGAGAGCAACAAGTCAGAGGAAGAAGACGGACTGACAGGCGGAGCAAATCAGGATGCACCCGGCGCTGAAACAAAAGGCGGCAGACATGTTCACTCTCCTTATTGTATCTGCTGGAGCTTCGTTTTTGTTGGAGCTGTCATGTCGAGTCCGACATGATGTCGTGATTTGTGAGAAAAGAAAGGAAAAACACAGGTTGCATAACCTGCAGCTCCACTGCAGCACGGGAAGTTAAGACGGCTTTGCAGAGTGATGTGTTTGCCACTAAGGCTGGAGAGGGATCTGTGAGGTGTGTGTGTGTTTTCTGTGTGTGTGGATAAATAACTTTTAACATACTAACCAGCAGCTTCCATCTCCTAAATCTACCAGTTTACCCAAGGCTGGTTAGCACCCTGAAATTACTCTAACGACCTCCACCGCCATGGACCGCCTCGTGTGAAGGATCAAGATGACGCTGGAGCAGCATGAGATCTTCCCACTGCCAGTTCCAAAGAGATGTCATGGCCAAACACGCACACACATCGGCACCATATACATGATATAACCCACTATCACAAAGGACATTATGCTAATCGCATCCAACTTCTATAAATGCGCTGCCCTCGTGAAGCTCTTTGCTCGTGAACTGGCCACTCGAAACGCTGTTGGCAGAGGCTTCAAAGCAAGCGGCCAACAGCTGACACATTCACACACATTTATACGCTGATGTGGAAGAGCAGTTAGGACTTCATGTCTTGGTCAAGGACACTTTGACTCAGCCTCTGGGGGAGCGATGGATTGAACCAGGAGCCCTCCGATAACCGGACGACCTGCTCTTCCTCCTGAGCCACAGTCGGGTCCGGTACTGTAGGAAAGATTCCCGTGTTACGAGATTTGCACACATTCCTTTGTCAGATATACAAAGCCTTGCATGTGCATGGTTCTCTTATAAAGCTCAATCATAAGGAGATTGGATGCAACACCAAGTTACAACCCGGCTCCTGTTCACTGTGAGGAGTCGATGCTAATCATTGAACAACCGCACATTACAATGAAAGAAGCTCACTTGAAGCTCACCTCCAGCACATATTGACATGTACATGTACACATACAAGACAACTTAATTACTCCTAAGAGGGGCAGTTCATTTACAGTTTGCCCAGTTCGCACATAGACAACTCTAAATATCAAGATTCAGCTGTCAGGTGAAGTAAGTTAGCTAGTACAAGGAGATAATGATAATTGATTATCACATTATCATCAATAGTAACGGTCATTTAAAACGATAACTGTCTGTTTTCAGTTGCCTGATAGCAGAAGGAATGAAGGACGGTGGAGGAAGAGTCTCTCCAGTCTGTCAACCGGTGATAAGACAAGTCCTCTGTGGGCATGCGATCGATTGGCTGTGGTGCCAAACTGCTGGAAACACACTTTAAGGGGTCTCATTGTTAAAAATGAACATTTACAGCTGCATGCAATTCTCCGAATTGACACGCCCCTGTACAACATACCAATGTCCCTCCTCCTGTTGACTTCTGGAGGACGGGGTGACCTTTGACCCATTATAAGAAACATCTGTGTACTGATAATTACTGTTAATCAGCATCTTGGTATGTTGCACCAACAGTGGACTGATAACTTTGAGGGAAATAAGATCCAATCTTGAGGTTCTACTCGGTTGCAAACGGTAGCCAGTTCTTATTTTTTGTTCACTGTATTACAGTCGAGGCCAGCTGAGCCACCGCCATTATAGATTCAGAGTAAATACATGCTTGAGCGGAGGACACAGCACGACCGGGCTGGAGAAGAAGGGAAGAAAGGAGTTGAGAGCCCCGAGGAACAGAGCCGGGCCGTACGAACGCTGGAATTACAGCTCCAAAAAGACTTTTTCTCTTTTCACGAACTATAAAAAGGGAACAGGTGTAAAGAATCGCACCCTGAAATGACACTGCTGCAGCGATTACACGGACCCAATCTTCCAATTGGCACAGTCAGCCGCTCCGTGCAGCGGCCACGAGTGAGCTCGGGACTATTCTCAACTGCTTACCTTGTTCATTTGGATGCTCCAACCTCAATCTGTGAACTATTTCAGCTGACTTGGTTGCAGACGTACTGGACGCAGGTTTATTTTTGCAGCACATGCAAGCAGTCACGGAGTGAGAACGATGAATCAATAATGATTATTTATCCAGTTATTAGTTAATGCTTCAGTTCTCACACAGAAAGCGATATCCCCTTCGCAATCACGTCCGTTCGTGTCTCCACCGTGGAGGTGAGATCCGACCTCGAGTGCCCACTTGGCTCGCTCATGGAGATGCATTTTATAGTCAGATGTGAGCTGACAAAGTCCTAAATTGGATCACCGGGTACGCATGTTAACGGAAGGTGTGAGCGGTTCCTGAAGGCACCGGGCCTGCTGCTCCTCCCCGAGAGTTAAACCCAGCACTCAGGAAATAAGCCGAAAGGTTTCGGGACTAAACTTCCTAAAGTTTGGATTTATTTTTCTCCTCAAATATTTGGCTAATCTAAAAAAAACGCAGTCACTGTTGTGGCAGATACCGAGAGAAACATTTAAGCATATCACTTTAATTGGATGCCCCGGGTTCTGTGTGACTTGTTGTGAGCTGCTTACGGGCCCCCGAGGGAGGCCAGAGGAAAGACGTCTGTATCCAAACAATTCCACAGCTCGCAGGAGGTGTGACATAAACAATAAGGTTCTTACCCTTCCCTTGTGAGTCCCACTGTCAGCTTACCCGCCATTACCCCTGCTGCACACACAGGCGAATGCTTAAACCCTCCCCCTTTAGATTCACTCTCCCCATCGATTGTAGTCCTCCTCGTCTTCATCTCCTGGCGAGAAAGAGGGGGGGCATGACACATGGATGGCTACCTCACGGAAGTGCTAGGTTGCATAAGAAAAGGGTAGATATTGGTCCCCGAGGAACCGAACATACAGCTGGAGGAGAAGCATGGGAGAACTGCCAATCATAAGATGAAGGAGATTTGAACGGGGACGACCCAGACGAGGCGGCCGTAATGACGCAGGAGTTATTCAAGTCATATATGCACTATGAATGCAATTTCCCACATTAATACTTCATGGTTATATTCATTTGGCTGACACTTAGGTGAAGTCCACGGCGGCTTCACAGCATACAGAGCGATCTCTTATACACCAAAGTTTTCTGCTGACTCTCATATTCTCCTTTGCTTTTTCTCCCCAGGGGACAAACCGACACTCCCCACGAGGGGACGGCGTGATCGTCCCACCAAAAGGATTCATTGACTCGGTCCACTCCTTCACTACCTGCTCGGTACCTCCAGGCCCTGGAGATGTATCAGAGGGATCACATTGAATACGCAACTAGGATGAATTGAGATCCAGGCTCTGATTGTTTCCCCCCCCAAGGTACAATTATCTATTATCTGCAGGGCTAGTATTGAATATATTTTTTAGTCTCTGGGGGGTATGGTTGATCCCTCAGGGGC
Source organism: Macroramphosus scolopax (assembly GCA_901007825.1). Taxonomy (NCBI): domain Eukaryota; kingdom Metazoa; phylum Chordata; class Actinopteri; order Syngnathiformes; family Centriscidae; genus Macroramphosus; species Macroramphosus scolopax. The sequence continues at coordinate 6,818 of CAAKHC010014809.1, forward strand.
CGAATCGGATCTATGAACAAAGCTGCACATGGATCCTGGTCCACCATTATGTTCTACACTGTCTCAGGGGGAAGAATTTACATGCTGCACAGACATTCTGTGTGTTTGCAGTAGATTCATGGATTGGATTGTAATAGTTGTGTCACATTCTTTTTGACCCACGAGGGCCCAGCCGGACAAGAAAAGCATTAATCTGAGACGTAAATGTGCAGCCTGAATGAAACACTCACAGCTTAAATGTCCACCTTGAAGTGATATCGCTGCTTTCAGCGTTCACCGGCTGCATGAATGAGAGCCGGGCAAAATTAAACTGAGTGCTGCAGACTAACAGTTCTTCTCCTTGTAAAACATTCAATAACGTGAACTTTCACGTACGCTGTGTGTGAAAAAAGTTGTTTTCTTTAATCTGCAGTTGTTTCAATTCAGACTTGCAATCGGTAGAACTGATACAAAGTATTATAACAGTATGTTTAAATAGGTGATGGAAGCACCTCAAACATCCGACCTTAACTGTCCCTTCTTCCAACGCAAATAACAATAAACACCTTTTTATTAGATGATGCATATTTGTAGAGAGTATTCATTCATCCTCATTCATGAGGATTATAATTCGATTTAATTCATTCCATTGATTTAGTTCAATGGCCGTAAATGTTGTTGCTGTTGCACTGTAATTGGTTATACTGAGAAGTGTAGATTCCTAATATTCTGTCAACCCTATAATGTATATAGATGTGATTAGCAACACAACTCTATCCGATAAAGATTGAATGTTAAAACCTTAGAAATGTGGGAGTCATTGTCTGATCCTGTCAGTGTAACTAATACATTGCCAATTGTGTGTGTTTTTTCTTTGACTATGGAGCTGTCGAACAGACTAGGAAGCTCCTCACATCCTTTATAGGTCACAGTAAATGAGACCAATAATAACACAACTCTTTACCACTATTTATATTCAATCGGTCTCGTGCCTTCTCATCTGAGCTTTCAAAATGCAAAACGCCAAACGCCCACCGTTGGGCAAAGTGTGTATGGGACCATGTGTTTTCCTACCCTGCCAATGATTCTGGGGAAGGGGGCCCTCTGGTTCTCCGTAACAACCATGGGAGGGACCAGCAGGGATCTCTTAGATCTGTGTGGCAGTGTCTGGCCGAGACCCAGGATATCCTGAAACACAGAGAGGAGAAGACAAGCTGTTACAATTTGCACATAATTAGAAATTCTTTGTCTTCCTAAGTGTTTGGCGACAAAGTTTTCTCCCTTAATCTGAAAGTCATCATTGTTCCCGCACCAACGCTATCTGGTACAAAAACCGTTTTGGTGTTTGCATCGGAATTAGCAAATTACCCCCCCGACCGCACAGCAGATGCATAAACACACACAGATCAGGCAGTGAATTCGAAGAGTTGAGGAAGATTCTGAAACGACCTTGGTGAAGCTCAAGTTCCCAATGTGAGCTGATAACATCTGAAACAACTGCAGTGAAGGAGTCAGTGAAACACATTAAAAGTCTTCTATAATCCTCCATCGTTCTGCTGCTGCTGCAGCCAGCAGCGCCATTGTTTTTTATCCCCTTCTGCTCGGATGTTCATGAAATTAAAGTCTGTCACATGTCACCGACTCTTTGAACCCAAAGCTGGAATCCTGGCGGCCGACAGGGAGGTGATAACCTGCAGTCTGGTGACACCTGGACACCCGCACACATGCTCCCCCCGTACACCCATGAACCGTATGTCCACAGACAAACGCCTGCGTGTGCTTTATTAGACAGTTTGCATTTGAAATAAATCAGTTCAATTAGGTTGCATCACATCACCAGTGTGTGTGTGTAAGTCGACCGTATGCTGGAACACCAAACAAACACAGCGAACTTCAGAAAAGGACTAAAGAAGTTCTCAAGGCCACTTTCCATTCAGAGCTATAAACACAGGATCTCTACATCCTTTAGCTGAATCTATATGTGGTGTAATTACTTCCATTTAAATTAATTTATACTGTATCTTTTGGCTTGTCTCTCAAAACTTAATATCTGGATACACACTTTCCCAGATACCCAGTAAAGTAGCACTGTTGATCCCCAAATAATTATGAGTTGGGTGAGAGGGAAAGTGATTAACTGCATCGGGTGCTAATCAGAGGAATGCTAACAATGGAATGAAATAAGAGGGATAATAAGAGTTTTTTTTTATAGCTGGAAGGACTCTGTTCTGCTAGCTTCCACATTTAAAACATTAAATACAGTATATGAGTGTGTCTTCCATAGATGGCAGTCGAACCACAGAAATAAAGTCCAAGCAGCAAAGCTTTTCAAGGTTGTGGTAATAAGCATGCAGAATAAGTCGCGTAGTCAAATAATAGCTATGTGGGATTTGTCCAACTGAGCATAAAAACATTACAATGATATAAACAACACAGCGACCAGCGAGGCCTCGGCGCCAAGGTGACAATAATAGCACAATTCCATTGTGCAGGGAAAAATACAAAACAGATTTTTGCGGTTTCATGCAGACTTCTCCTTTTAGCCTACTGTGCAGCACTTTATTGACAAAGGGCACTTCACATGATTGTGTGTGTGTGTGTGTGTGTGTGTGTTGGTGTAAACTGGGCCCTGTTTGTGTGTTCGTCCCGCTGTTCTTGGCTGACAAAGACTCTGGCACCGCTCTCACTCACCCCTGTCAGAATGACGGAAAAGAACAAGTAAAGGGGGGGGAAAACTGAGCCATTTGTTTACAGCCCGTTGCCAACACTCACACAGAGAGGGCAACGACGCCGCTGCCATCCGCCGAGCACTCGCCCCACTAAAGGCCTCACCCCGCCACCCCTCCCACTTACCAAAGGTCAGAGGAAACACAAAATGAAACAGGAATCCTAGAAACAACTGATGGATGCCGAGCAGCGGTGGGGGGGAGCAGGTTGCAGAGGTGTCCAGACAGAAAAGCAGGTTGGGATTAAATAATTATTTATTTTAAATCGAACCATGAAACAAAAAGGTGACAGGCAAAGGATCTGACGAGGACGAAGGGGAACTGAGACAGTAAATACAAGACAAGGTCACAAGACACAGGCCTGATTGACAGACGAGACACAGGTGACACAATCACAAAGGGGCGGGACAAGAGACAGGAAGTAAAACACGAGGCAGGGGGACGTCAAAATAAAACAGGAAACAAGCAGGACACACGAACACCGAAGAAGACGACCGCAGGCAGAAAACTAGAAACTTAAATCTTAACAAACCGACCACATCTTAGGTCCCGGCCGGGATCAAGACACAACCAGACCAGAACAAATCAAAAATACATCAAGTGGTCTCTGGAATGGCCACTCTGATCAAACCCATCGGAGGATGACCTTCCAAATGTCACAGACGGAAACTCTTAAATTGGACACGACGCATCTCAACTGAAAGATGTTATAACCTATTTGTGTGTAAAGGACCCCGGTCCTGCTGTGTTTATAGGTATGTGGCCGCGAGCGGGCAAGTTGATGGACCCTCTGTACCTTCTTCAGACTCACCTCCGCTCCGTTCGGTGCGACATATGAGGTGGACTCTCCAAAACTAATCAGTGGAGGTGAGTTACAGGAAACCTCCAACAGGGAGTCTGAATAGATGCTCACTGAATGTGGTCGTACACGCTCAGTAGAGAAAAATAAAGTACAATTAAAGGAGTACTACGAGTAATATATATCATTAAATACTATATAAATACTATAGTCAACTAAGATATTCGATTCTATTATAAACAAGGCTTTTATTTACTCTTAAACTGGGTTGGGGTGGAGGTTTTATTCTCTGCTGGAGGGAGTGAATTTGCTCCGAAGCTCGCTTGTATTCACACCCTCCACCTGAATGGAGTGTGCGTCATTCAGCTGTGAGCATGACTGTGACAAAGTGGGAGTGGTGAGGGTTCAGTTCGTGAAAGGGCCCTGAGTCTAAAATCCGGGGATGAGCGCATCAATCCCATAGTGCAGAGGTCTCAGCGGTGTGACAGGTGCAGCGGAGGGGAAGGAGAAATAAGGGGACACCACGGAGTATATTTTTAGTGGGCCAGATGTAGGGAGTGTTGACAGGGAGTCGGCGCGATGATACAATAAGCTGCCAATTCCGACCGTCTCCACTAAAAATGAGATACAGTGGGTCTGGAGGGCGCGATGGTGCTTTGAAACCTATCAATGTTCCGCAGGTGGATCAGGACGGCCGGGCGCATTGACAAACGCATGTTGAGCTGGATGTCACACCGCGGCCGAGGATGGCCGACCAAACGGTTCTCCGGTGAAATAACTCGCAGCCCTACTTTTCTTCCTCCTCACCTTTTGAACCGACACTTCGCAGGTCCTTCCTCTTTCTTTCCTCCCACTAAGCCATACGGCTTCACAGTATGCAATCGATGCGTGACACAGTAAGAGGAGGAAGCCATGAATTGTTAATGAGTCCGTTTCATAAACGACTGCTGCATCCTCAACTACGGTCCATCTGTAATGCGGATGATTATCAGGGTCATGAGATGAAAAAGAAAAAGTATTTTGTGAAATGAAATTGTAAAGAAATAGAAATATGTGCATATCCTATACAATGTATGTGTGTGTGTGTGTGTGTGTGTGTGTGGGGGGGGTGTCAGACAGATGGAGGCTCTGTCAATGTCATCTGAGCGCCGACTTACTGTGGCAGCAAAGTCACGTCCTTGTCTATTCTGCCATTTTCACTTTCAATGCTATATTGAGAAGTGTCATTACTCATTTCTGACAACGTGCCGGAGACCCCGGCGAGAAACGGATCACATCAAGGCCGGCATCTGCACACGGGGACAGGGATGTACAACGGTGTGCACAAAACGATTGGATAGGCGGACAGGTCGAGCAGTCAGACTCGATAAATAGTTTAGCTCGCTGGCGTTGTGCATGTGTACAAAACGATACATTTGCATGCTTGCAGGACGTCTGTCGACGTCTCTTCTGCCGTCTGCTTCAGTTCACCCAGAGTGTGAACTGCTTCATCTTTCTCAAGAGGCGCACAGCAATGACTGATGCTTATTTCAAACGTTCAATTAATACGGTGTAAAAGTGAATATATCTGCTTAAACAAATTTACCTGGCGATAGTGGTTTAGGATTATAAGCCACAAATACACCTGAGGGAAGAAGATTGTTGTTGATCTGAGATCCAAGGTGGAACATGAACACATCATCAGCTGCCCGAGTGTCGTATGTGTACTTAAACCCATAAAAAAGCTTGAAGACAAAATCAATTTTAAGGCAATTTGGCTGTTTATAACAATTACAAGAGAAGAAGCGTCTCTTTGTGACGGAGTCAGAAATCGATGTAATGGAGTTCATCTTATAAAAACGCTGTTCAATACCAGTGATGCCAATTACCTTTTCAATGTGCTTTATGTTGTTGCTGCCTTATTTTGGTGTTTGACAGGATGTGGAGTTCCTTCTGTTAGAGCGGCTCTTCGAAAACGACGCTCGTCGTTTTCAAGGCGAACATTTGTTTTGCCGCACAAATTGACACTAAGCGTCCCGGTTCGCTCTCCGCCTGGCTGAACCTCCCTCACATCAAACCTCTAACGAATGTGTAGGGTGAGCAGATAGAAGGCATTAAGCCATTTTGCAAAAAATGATGGAGGATGAGGAGGAACTTATCTATAGAAGGACAGACAAAAGCAGTAAACAGAATTAAAAGCGACGGCGGCGGCTGAGAGAGTGAACGGAGGAAGGTGACGGAGACGGTTTGTTTGTATATTGTGCGCCGGTGTGCTGCGGCTTCAAGATGTCACATCTTAGTCGTATCAGCAGGCCCTTTTTCAACATTCAAAGCTCGGTTTTTAGAAAATCTATTTGCCACCGCAGGTTGTGTATTTTACCCAGGATGCAACATTACATGTCATTCAGTGTGCAGAAACGGATGAAGCGCAACAAAAGCGAAAATAAATAGGCTTTTTCGGACTGGATTATTTTCCATTTTGCCAGTTGTTATATTTGAACGGTGCCTGCTTATGCCCCCAGAATGAGGATGAACACAAGGGAATCAACAAAGAATAAAACACACAGAAAGGTCTATCTTGGAGTTTGCATTCGTTAAAATGAAATGAATTCCTCCATTAATTCCCATATTGATCTGTTGCAAATTAAAGGGGAATAAATTACCTCCTTTGGAATCATTCATCAGCTGCTTCAAACTGCTCCACCTTCACTCACAGCATTTGTCATTCAAATAAATGTACTATAGACTGTAACCTCTCTTTGGACGTGTTGGTCTAATCTAAACACAACAAAGCGATCGGATTAGGAGGACGTAACTCCGAGGACTCCGCCGGTCTCCTCCACGGCGACAGACGGGACACGTCAAGCCAGATTGACTTCTACAAGTGCCGTCTAAGATTGGAGATTTAAAGATCAGCGTCGCACTCAGCGTTGTCAGCGGAGTCATTCCGGGGAGACAAACCCCCGGATTATTGGAGCAGGCGTTTAAATATACCAGCAGTTAGTTACAGATTCTTTAGGAGCTGTCGCGGCTCCCAGCACATGTTTGATGGGCCACTTGAGACGGTGCAGAGGGGAAACACAGGATACGGACAGAGGAGAGAACAATGGATTTATCTGACAATACCAGCTTGAGGAGCTTCAGCAGATTAATTGATAGTAAAATAATGAGGCTTTAACAGCCCCTCCCCCCCCTCACGAGAGGACGTCAGTACACTATATAAAACACTGGCCTGTGGACCAACTTATGTACTGAAGATGACCCACAAACATAAAGATGAAGTCACAAAACAAACGTGGAAAAACAAACGAGGCAGTCGGACTGATACGAGCGCCGCTCCGGAGAGACGCATCAACTCGTAGAGATTTGTTAATCACCTCAGGGCAGGGAAATCTTAAAGAGTCCACATAGAAAACCTTTCACAAAGCAAAGGTCAGTTAATTGAACGAGGTTTGAAAGAGTTTCAGCAGGATTCTTAACGAGAGGAAACGAAACGAGAACCTCAGTATGCATCAATTTAATGACCTTTAATGAACGGAGGTGCTGTTGTTCACGTCTGTCGGATTTTCTTTTCCCTTTCTTTACAGCATTTTGTGACATTTTCATTCATTTGTCAAGAGAGAGAACTCATGTCTACTACTTTAGTTAATGTTTCCAGACGTATAGGATGTTTTCAGCTTCTGATTTTCTATAAAACAGAGCTCGTCCAAGGCCGAGTGCACTTCCAGTTGTTTTGTCTGTGCTTGATCAGATCAGCGTCGTAAGAGCATCTATGAATCAAGGCAGCAGGATCCTCCATGAGGTGCGGAGGATACACTCTAATCCTCTTTGAATTATTGATTCTCACCATCAGCTTTTCTTTTTACCGGCAGTCTTTGAACACGCCGTGTAAGATCGATTCCCGTCTCGGCTACGAGCTGCTAGGGAACACAGTTGTTGTTCAGGTCCAGGTTCACCGTGGTGTGCGGATATTGAGACGGAAGTGTTAGCGGATCGGGACCAAACAGACAAAGACTTTAGGTGTTTCTGCTTTGTTTCGGAAGTTCTGGCAGCCTGGATTCTCCCGCCTGAGTACTCGGGTCCACAGCGCTGTCCCCTCCCACAACATGCACATCTGGAATGCCCACCTGCTCCCCGGTGTGTGTTTGCATCCTCCTAAAATAACACACTGATAAACTAGGTGAAGATAAAGAAGTAGATTCAAATGAATATAAAAAATACACCTGAATGAAAGAGTGTAACATAAATGCTTCCATGCAGATCGGAGGGTCAGTGAAGGCAGCACTGAAGAAGACTGAAATGATTGAATAGCTCTTAGGAGACGGTTCATCCCTCCAGTAGGATTCCAGAGACTTGCAGACTTTGCACCGAGGTTCACCGAAGCGTTGGTGATAGTTATCACCTTTCATCCTCCTTTTAATTTGTCACTCGCCTTTTATATAACAAAAACACACTGCAAGGAAAAACAAATTCCTCGGGGAGTCTTATTATTCCACCTGCGTTACTCCGGTTCTATGATTACTGCCTGGTATGTTCACTTTCACTTCACCATGGGGAATTGAATCTTAAAGTGTTTCAATTTCACCGGAAGGACGGGAAACAGGAAAAATGCTGTGAAACACATTTGCTTATGAAAACACACAGAGATTAATCTTTGCTCACCCTGCGGGTCCGTGGAGAGCGAGCCGGTAGACCGGTGACGTCCAGCTGTGCCACGTCATCCGCGTGTGCGCTGAACCCGTGGATGAACATGACCGGCTCGGCGTACAGGACGTCCTGCTGCGGGACCAGGTTCAAATCCCCATCGACGTGGAAGCCGGGGGCCGACACCTCGAACGCCACGTCCTCGTTCCCCGCGCAGTCGTCGAACTCAACTGGAAAGAAAAGACACAGGAATGCGTCGATGTTATGTCATCGACCCCGGACGAGTCACACAGAAAAGTCAATACATAAGTGAAGTGATTCACGCAGCACTACAAAGAAACAAACCTGAGGCAACATGAAACAAGTCGCTCCCGGATACAAACAGATCCTCTGAAGATAAAAAGAAACATGAGGAGACGAGCTGGAAACTGAAAGTCACTGATCCTAATTCACACAAGTCGCCTGCAGTATTTAGGATCCATCCTGTAACATGCTTTGCATTGTAGACGTATTAATGGGGATGATTGTGCAGCTCATGCATTGGAGCCCAGCTGCAGGGACGGACATGAGTAAAGGACGGAGGTGTAGAAAACCTGGACGTGCACATGGGAGCTCGTCTGGCTTGAGATACTGCCGAGAACTCTACCAGGCTTTAGCCCTTCTCATCATGTCCTCCTCTTGTTTTCTTTTATCGGTCACATATCCCCCCCCCCCTCCCTCATCCACCACCCTCTCTGTACATCAGGGATCTCGGTGGGGGGGTTCCCAGGGGAAGTGTGCATGTACGGATGGTCACACGTGTGATTGATCTGTAAAGCAGGTGAAGTTGGAAAACACATGGACCTGGACGACGAAGAGCGCCGATGACGAGCCTCCGAGTGTTTGCCAAAGACACATATGGCTTTATTTAAAAAAAAAAAAAGTTTTCTTCAATAATTCATTTCCAATTCTGTTTGAGATTACGATTTTTTTTTTTCCTGCGGTTGAAAATGTGACACCCAGGATGTTCCAATATTAATGCGCTCGCATGTTGCTTGTTTCAGGTGAGAAACAAGAGGAAATGTATGATAACGGTTGTTCTTCGCTCCTCCAGGAAAAAGGGAAGAATGTCAGCCTGTCAAGAAAACATTTGACAATTGATCAATTATGGATGTGAAAAAGAGGAAAAAACCTCCACCAAGACCACCAGAGCGTCTCATGTGTGTGTCAGGTCGGAGACTGATTGGTCATCAACCGGAGGGAGAAACCCGTTTACATTTCAACCCGTATTCCTCCCGATTCTCGGAGCAGCTGGTGGATCAGCGGAGCATCTCTGAAGATAAAAACCCGGCTCTGGTCCTCACTGCGAAGGCGGCTCTGCTCAACCAGCTCATTAAATGTTGAAGCCAATGTAACCGCCTTGATGTCAGGCTGCTGTTCGCCACCTCACACAACAAACAGATTTGAATAATTGATACACAGATGCAGTTTATATGCACAACAGAACACAATACTAATGGTGTGAGTCAGTCTCCCTGACGAACATATGATCCAAGTGTAAAGTACACAAGTTTGAAATGTACTATGTCGATATGATGGGATGAGCTGGAGCCTTTAACTCATTAATAAATAATTTCTTTCTTTCTTTGCATGCTCAATCAATAGATTCATCTGCGTATGGCATTGATGCTACTTATAATAAGCACCAGCGTGTCTCCTGCACTGACAGCCGGTTCTGTACCAGACTGACTCTCTTCTAAAACACTCTGACAGGTGGCAGGTTTCTGCCTCTACAATCTCTAATTGGAATAAAATTGCACATCGTCATGGCCCAACTTCGCACACTAGATACACCCGAACCAGATTGTTGCAAGATATCCAGACAAACCTTCCTTGTTTATGTGGATATTGATATCAACAGTTTGGATTTATTTATTCTCTGCAAATCAACCTGCCGAGTTCTGCGCTTTTATTTACAATACAGATAGACGGGGAAGAGTGACGTGTAGCAGAGCTGCTTTGGTTTATACTGTTAACGAATGGGTAAACGAAGGTATTTTATTTTATTTTATATTTTATATTTTATTTTATATTTTATTTTATATATTTTATTTTATATATTTTATATCATTTTATTTTATTTTATATTTTATTTTATTTTATATTTCATTTCATTTCATTTCATTTCATTTCATTTCATTTCATTTTATTTTATTTTATTTTATTTTATTTGCAGACTCACAAGGATCATATTATAGAATATAAGGAAGGCAACTATTTCGTTCCAACAGCAGCTGTTTTTTATTTAACAGTCATTGGGATCAGTGAATGCATGAACTACTTAACAGTTAAGCAGATATCATCTTACTTCAAGACTCCTTCCACTATTATCCAAGTGTCCAACTCCTCTCACAGTCTCCATCCTTCTTTTTTATAAAATCAATGGCTGTGTCGGACTTAAACTCATCAATCCGTACACGTCTCCCTCTCATCATGGCAGCAAGTGCAAGAGGAAAAGTCCATGAACCGCTTGAATATCAAAATTAATAGATTGAACTCCATCAAGGCGCTCATTTAGTGCACTTAACCTTTGTGACTGTTTATTCAAGCTTCTTTTATCTCCCCCGCCGCAGACACTTCACAATCTTCCCTCCGGACAGAATTGTTTTTTGGCCGGCTATAAGAAAGAAAAAGGAAGACGAGGGTACCAGAGAGAAAGAACAGCAGAGGGGAAGAAGAAGACAGGACACTGAGGGAAGGCTACAAAGTCAACAAGCCACTTTCTAGGGAAACAAGGCTCCATCTCAATATTGGAATCCTACTTCTAAGCCAAAGCATGAAAGATGTGTTCATTTCCTCTCCCGTTCCAAGGCTCAGATTTATTTCAATAACATGGGCACACTCTTTAGAGCCTGCAAATTGCATTGCCAAACAGTGTCAGTGGCATTTCAAAGGCAGCCGGAGAGGGTTTGATGGTATTCTAATGTTGTCAGGGTTTTGGGGGGATTTCAGCAGCGAGCGTGGTGAGCTGGGGGCTTTGAAGTCGGGCAACAATGACAGAACGCAACTTACCACCAGCACCACAACGCACCAACTTTCAATCTGCACCGCGCTGGCTCAGGGTTCATATAACTGTGTGCCCCGACATGAATTAGGCTCGCAGGATCCCCCAACTGGAGATTGAAGAAGAGGAAGATGGTGTATATGTGTGTCGGTGCAACTTTTTTCTTCATGTTTGACATTTAAGTTCCTTTAAGGCCGAAAGGTCTCTCGAGTCCACGAGTAGCAAATATTCCAGAAACTTGCTTCAGCAAGTAACATAGTTATTTTGGTATTGATCTTCTATTCCAGCAGCTCTCTCAGCACAAAAAACACCAAGGATGTTCACAGTGTGTATTTAGATACACACACACACTTGATTATCTGGATGTTAAAAAATGAACAGTCGACACCTTTTTGTTGTTTTTTTTTCCAAGGTTTGCTGGCAGTGCACAAGGCAACAACCTTTTCTGCATCCTAACTTTAGGAATTAAACTACAAGTCTCGCTCTGGCCGGTCCTGTGATGGACGTCGTCCGGTAATGGACAAGCCGTGAGCACGTATCGCCGCGCAAAACAAAGAGGAAATCAATGTCTGCAGCTCCATACCTGCGAGCATCCTCGGAGGCCTGACTAAGCTGCTAAATGTTGCAGTCAACGGTTTTCATGGATGGTGGGTAGGGAGCACGGGTTCACTGCAGCCGGGAGGATGCATCATACAAGTTTTCCAGGAAGCTGAGGGATGGATCGTGTCATGGCCCCATAGAATTAGATGGATAGGGGTGGGTTTTTACATGTCTAAGGGACAATGTCTATGGGCCATGCTTGTCTAGTTATGTCTATGGGCCTGCCGGCCTGGCCAGTCTAGGTGTTGTTTTCTA
>CAAKHC010014811.1:0-2500 GCA_901007825.1 Macroramphosus scolopax
GGGGGGGGGGGGGTGGGGGGGGGGGGGGGGGTGTGTCTAAAACAGCGGGCTGATTCCTATTTGTTGTTGTTCTTGGCGTCTAACTGTGGACAGAGCGCTGGTGTGGAGGGGACGGAGGGGACGGAGGGGGAGCACGGAGGTACCTTTAATCATCTGCCTGTGCGACAAGTGAGGCGGTTGCTAGGTTACAGATCAGTCCAGGCAAGATATCGTGAATGCTATGGATATAAGTGAGCATGCAGAACGCGTGTGACCTCTCGGCTGTTTTTGCACTCCGTTACCCAGAAGCCACTTATCAGCAAGCAGCGTGTCCACCACATGTCACTAACTTCACACCAGCTCCCTCCTCACAGGGAGGAACGTGCCATCGTGGGGGAAACACGGCACGAGCAGTAATTCTTACAACAGGCGTGTAGAGCGCTGATAAATAGCACGATGTTGTCTCAGCCTGTAATTCTATCTAACCCGTCCTCCTCACCGCTCCGGCCCAGAGGAGGCAGCTGAGGCCGGATTAGCTGCTCACAGCCCTGATACAATATGCACAGCCTCTGGCTCCACGTCGGCCCAGCCAGCACCGTCAGCTGCTGTGCAGACCCACAGCGAGAGGAGCAGATTTTGGCTGCAGACTGGGGTAATTAGCTCTGACAGAGCTGATGAGTTGCTAATTAAATGTTTATCTGAATCTGGCATCTGTCGTAAAACAAATGTCAGTTAGCCGCCTCCAATCTGTGGATTATCAGAAATAACTGGGGTTGGTCCTGCACGCCAGCAGATAAACTGGGAGTGATGGTGATTTGGGGCGCAGCTCTGAACTAGCCAGGCAGAAACGTGTCACAGCTAAAGCACTTATTGCTTCCAGGATGTTCGCTGCTCGCTGTGACTCATCATGGCAGTAATTATCTCCGTCAGCTCTTAGGACTTGGTCAGTCATTATTATTTTTATCTGGCATTTTTAATTTTTAATCTCCAAAGATCTCATTCAAATGAATCAGTCTGCCTTCTATTTGATGTAATATACAGTTAAAGGGTCAGTTCACCTAAATACATAAACTAGTACATGAGAACGTCGGTCCGTTTCCTCCTGTGACCACCAGAAACACGTCTGTTGGTGGAGAAGGAGCAAGTCAAAACTAAATACTGTTCACAGAACAGACTCACAGTCTTCACGTCTACAGTACTCAGCTGCAGCTACATGGTCCTCTGGGATGATGTCCACTGTTTGTTGGAGAAGCTCAGAGCAGAAGAAGACGACGAGAAGGAACTTTGAAAGATAAACTTTATTTAAATGCTGCTGAACTTTAGAAAGTTCCACACGGTTTGCAGTCAGAATAAACTGGTGGAACCAGGACTGTGACTAATAACATTGTATTCAGCTGGAGTGTATTAATCTGAGTTCTTGTAGCCTCCCAGCTGAACGGCTGAGGAACCAGAGACAGAGGATTAATGGAACCGTCCCCGTCCATCCTTGTATGATGGTAGTTCAACCTTTGAACTGTTAATCAGCCTCACATTGAACACCTCCGTGGGTGGTGTGGTGCTGTCTCCACCCAAACACTGCTGTGTTCTCACCGGGACTGATTATCACAGAATGACGTGACGTCTGAGAATACAGGTTGTATGACGTGATCAGAATCAAACCTGTGTCCTTCCATCAGGGTGGTGCAGCGTTCTGAAGCCACCGCTTGTGTTGTGTGTCATCACATAATTTAAAAGGTTTGTAAGCCCCTCCCCCTCCCCCTCCGCTACATCGCCAAGCTGGCGACTGTTGATGGTCCAGAGTTGCAGACTCAATCTGATCATTTGGAGGTTTGAATTAGTTTAAGGAACCACGTTTTGACACTCTGACGGGTGTGAATATATAAATGTTCCAACAGAGACAGCAGGAGTCGAGTGCTGCTTCCAGCGTCCGGGTCACGCTAGCTTCTGTACTCCAGATTCCACCTGAATAATGAACCTGATGTCAGGGGAACTGAATGTTTGTCATGTTGCTGATGAACCCACCAGCTGAGGTCCTCCGTCAGGGCGCCAGTGTGACGTCAGCATCGGCCTCCTTCTTCATGCTGAGATGATATCAGCAGTCATCAATACCAGATGGTTTTATTATTTATTATTTATCTGACTTTACTGTTGTCGTGTTACTTTACTTTTATTAAGAACACTGCCAGTAGAAAGAACCCAGTTGACCCCTGACCTCTCCACAACAGCTGGTTTGAACCTGAACCTCGATCTTTCCACCACTAACCACATGTGTTATAACCTCATCACACCTTTGGACTGGATTATATTCCAGGTGGTTTCTTTGACCCGAGCCTTCCCACCGTCCGGTTGTAGCTTCCTGTTAGCCGTTCGACACCCAGACCGGAACCAGCTGCGTTTATCTCTAAATGTCTCGGGGAACGTTCCCTTTCTGTTTCCTGTTCCCACCCGGACTGGACCGTCTCCTGACAGCACCACTCAGACTGAAGATGAGCAGAGTGAAAACTAAATATTTAACCAGCCA
>CAAKHC010014811.1:5000-19259 GCA_901007825.1 Macroramphosus scolopax
AATGAAGCCGGAGCCGTCGGCTGAGGAGGTGATGAAGACAGTAGAAACAATAGTAGGCGAGTCGTCCCTCATCCACAACCTCTGCCTGCAGTGTACAGTGTAGCTTGGTGTCCCGGTCTCTCACAGTGAGCTGTGGATGTTCTTGGTCCTGGAACCTCATTCACAGACGGTGGAACCCCCACAGTCCCTCTCCCAGAGGGGCCCTGCTCCCATAGGGGGCCCTGCTCCCATAGGGGCCCTGCTCCCATAGGGTGCCCCGGGGCCCATAGGGGGCCCTGCTCCCATAGGGGCCCTGCTCCCATAGGGGGCCCTGCTCCCATAGGGGGCCCTGCTCCCATAGGGGGCCCTCCTCCCATAGGGGCCCTGCTCCCATAGGGGGCCCCGGGGCCCATACGGGGCTCCCATACGGGGCCCTGCTCCCATATACGGGGCCCTGCTCCCATATACGGGGCCCTGCTCCCATAGGGGGCCCCGGGGCCCATACGGGGCTCCCATACGGGGCCCTGCTCCCATATACGGGGCCCTGCTCCCATATACGGGGCCCTGCTCCCATATACGGGGCCCTGCTCCCATAGGGGCCTTGCTGCCATACGGGGCTCCCATACGGGGCCCTGCTCCCATAGGGGCCCTGCTCCCATACGGGGCCCTGCTCCCATACGGGGCCCTGCTCCCATAGGGGCCCTGCTCCCATAGGGGGCCCTGCTCCCATACGGGGCCCTGCTCCCATAGGGGCCCTGCTCCCATAGGGGGCTCCCATACGGGGGCCCTGCTCCCATACGGGGCCCTGCTCCCATAGGGGGCCCTGCTCCCATAGGGGGCCCTGCTCCCATAGGGGGCCCTGCTCCCATAGGGGGCCCTGCTCCCATAGGGGGCCCTGCTCCCACCGACCGGAGCCCCAGTTCAGACCTGGCTTCACATGCGTCCTGAGTGATCCGACCCCAGTGAGCAGCTTTATGTACGGGATTCACATCCGGCCTCCAAATGCATCATCACATGTAATCTAATCTAATCTAATCTATAATCTAATCTATCTAATCTATCTGTGAGGGGGCAGTGAGGGGGGAATGCTTTGCTTCAGTCGTGGTATGAAACTCACTGGTGTTTGTCTTTGTTGATGTTTTTGGTTGGTGATGAAGACGTCTGACCAGACGTGACACATTAACATGTTTGTTTTCTGATCTGCCTCAGACGACTGGTCCATCTGTTGACTAGCTGGAGGACCGTCTCCCTCCCCGTCTGATTGTCTGTCGTCTGGCTCTGGTCAGAAGGCGTGTCGCGGTGGTCCAGTGTGTGGCCTGTACTGAAGACGAGTACCATCAGGTTCTAAAGATGTTGGGTTTGAATTGTATCAGTTCTCGTGACCTCCCTAAATAAAGGAGCCGACTGACGGCCTGCTGTGTGCAGCCGATGGGGGCCCTGCTCCCATAGGGGGCCCTGCTCCCATAGGGGGCCCTGCTCCCATAGGGGGCCCTGCTCCCATAGGGGCCCTGCTCCCATAGGGGGCCCTGCTCCCATAGGGGGCCCTGCTCCCATAGGGGGCCCTGCTCCCATAGGGGGCCCTGCTCCCATAGGGGGCCCTGCTCCCATGAGGCAGCATTGGTTCCCAGTTTGGGTTAAAACAACACAAACTGTCTATCGAGGTCGATTCCTTGACAAACCGAAAGCCTCTGAATTCTGACTTAATATATCTTAATGAGCTTTTCAAAATGTCCCGATGTGTGATAACAATGACCCCCCATGGTTGAACATGCATGTGGGTGCTGCTGCCTGTCCTCCATCATGGTGGGGACACACCGCCACCAGGATGTGGTGACATGTGACCTCCCTCCTCCTCATCGGGTGGATTCACTACAAACTGTGATCAGATCACCAAAGACACATTTCCCCGCCAGGTCGGAACAGGGCTCCGCCCCCCCACACCTCCACCCTCGTCACCTGGCACCCAGCAGTGCGTCTACTGCCCGGGTCGGCTGGTCCCTGCTGCCTACACCGTCACCTCGGTCTTGCTGCCTGTGCGGTAGTGCTGCGGCTGCTGCTGCTGCTGCTGCTGCTGGTGGTGCTGTGGGACGTAGTGGAGCTGTTCCACAGTGTGAGTCCGCCTGGAGGCAAACGCCTGTCTCTTAGTGACAGTCTGGTTCATTGCTAAAGTGTTGGAGTGCCCGGTGCCCGGCACGCCCGGGGCCCCCCCACTGGCCCCGCCGCCACCATTGTTAGAGGCACTAGGATGGGAGTGCATTTTGGTCATCTTGTAGCGGTCCATGAGAGGCGTGGTCGGTATGAACACGTCTGTGTGTGAGATGGCGCGCGACATGGACTTGTCGCTGCCATGGAAGCCACCGGAGATGCTGCTGACCATGCCACGCTTCAGTGACATCATCAGCTTGTCCGGTGAGAGCAAAGGATCCTGGGATAGAAGGCGGTCTTGTGAGTACAGGCGTTCTTGTGAATAGAGGCGGTCTTGAGAATAGTGGCGCTCCTTGGAGTAGAGGTGGTCCTGCGACAGCAGCCGGTCCTTGGAGTACATGCGGTCCTTGGAGTACAGGCGGTCGTGGGAGGTGTGGCGGTCCTGGGGGAGGAGGCGCTCCTGGGACCGCAGGCGCTCGGCCGACAGCAGCTGCTCGTCCGAGAGGATCCGCCCTCCGTACGGGGACATACCGTTAGAAGACACGTTGTAATCCTGCTGGGGGGTCCTCTGCGGGGACAGCACGCGGTCCTGGGACATGGCCCTTTGGACACGGCGGGGCCTCTGCCTTTGAGCCTGCTGCTGGGTGGACTGCGACTGGGGAGGCACCTGGGAGATGGAGGACTGGGGGGGCTGGCTCTGGAGCTGCTGCTGCTGCTGCTGCTGCTGCTGCTGCTGCTGCTGCTGCTGCTGCTGCTGCTGGTCCCGGTGCTGTGAATGAGGGGAGTTATTGACATGATACAGATTCTAACCAACGGAAACATGAAGACTCAGAGGAAGAACTCTCTGAGTTTTGTCGTGCACCCACCTGGTCTTGACTCATTTTGAGAACATGCAATGGAAGAGTGCTTCGTGCCGCCAGGTCGGGCAGGTGGCGCTTACGAGTGTAGTAGTCGTCGACTTCTTTATCTGCTGCAGAAAAGATGGGAAACAAAGCAGAGGCAGCAGGTGAAGAGGAGACGGAGAGGCAAAGCTCCACAAAGCACGGCGAGCTGTTAGAATGCAGGGAGAGAAACCAGATCAGGACTGGAGGACATTCCACAGGCTGAACCTCCGAGCTCATGGAGAGGAATAGAAAACAGAGAAATGCACTGAGATTATATTACATGCTCGGCACATAATATCCAACGTCCAGACTTCATCTCGGATTCTACAGGAAGCTGTGGGGGCAAACTTTCCAAAGGTCAAAGAAAGAAACAACAACCAGTCGCGTTCCGGAGATGGAAGGAAGCAAACAGGCTCAGATCCACATGCTGCACGGCTGATTACACCATCGCACGACCACTTCACACCGGGAATCACAAGTGTTTCATGTCCTTGAGTGGGTGATTTGTTCGTATTCATGAGGATGAACAGCTACAACATGCGTTCAGACAGATCAGAGAGACGAGAGGACGTCTCCAAACACGGTGGGGGGGGGGGGCGTCGTGGACGCAGCACCGACGTCATGCCACACAACAGGACAAACATGCAGAGAGACTGGACGTTCCGACGCCGTCGGAAACAGATGGAAACACGTAGAACCCTGGGATTCTTCAACGGGACCTGAGTCACAGCTGGACATTGAAATGCATCATGGGAAGCAGACATCTCGCCTTGAATCGTTGAGTGTCGGCCGCCGTATTGTTCACACATCCCGTTCGGATTAGACTCAGCAGAGATCCGTCACCACGACCGCTGGCGCAAATCGATTCATTATGAGAGATAATACTGCACGATGTTCCTCTTCTCAAGGACGACAGTCTGGTGGATCCGCAGGCCGCCGCGAAGCATCAACCGTATTATCAGAGCTGGATAAATAATTTGTGATGTGTACGTTCCTCGGAGCTGCGACGGGCTGAAAGCTTTTATTCAGTTTGATTTCAATTTGCATTAATAAGCAGCGGCATTCTTCCTTTTATTACCCCGACAATGAAACCGGCCTTATCTCCCCCCCCCGGGACGGTCCAACATGACCCACCGGTGTCAGACACGCGTTGAGGGAGGAAGTCAACTCAGGAGTCTTTTGGCTTTTTGCTGTCACAAATAATTTGCTTTGGAAGCAGAAAATAAAAAGTTTGAAGGACTGCAGGACGCCCGAGGACGTCGCCCGAGGACGTCAGTAGATCCTGTCTCTGCTCCTGGGGGGCCGCGGACTGACAGTGGAATCCGTTTGTTTTACTGCCAATCAAAACTCTAATTCTCCAGTCGTCTTCTTCACAGGGTTCGTGATGCGTCGGCCGACCAGTAAATAACAACTCCCGTCAAACCGTGTTGTTTTAAACGCCGCCTGGCGGCCGGGCGGTGGAGGGAGACCTGACGGAGGAGCTGTGGATCAGCATCCATCACTCTGACTGCGAGCCAACAGTGAAGTGGGGCAGACATGATGGAATTACACCCGCCTTAAGGAGTATTTGTCTTCCACTTAAGAGAATGTCACGAGATGAGACCTCATTACACAGCAGAAATCCCACAACGCACCACTGAATCAATACGAGGCCGGCCGGCCGGCACCGGGGGGCTCCGGTACGACGGCTAGAGGAGGAGGAGGGTCTGCAGCCTGGTGGAGACGGAGGAAGAACAGAACGACTTGGCTGATTCCATGAAGGGTTGAGAAGCTGCTACACTGATTCTAACTCTCCATCCGTTGAAGTGTTCACTCAATGAGCAGCTGCAAAACTCTTTGTAGGCAAATGTTCCCAGAGCTGAACCGCTTTGGGCCCTCAGTCTCTCCCGGGGGAGGCAGGGACGTAATGCAGTGGTTATCATGCAGGGCATCAAGGCAGGACCTACTCTTGCATTAGTGTACTTGGACCTACTGAGTTTCTTCAGGGATGAAAAGCGGCTGAGGTCGGCTTTGACGGCCGCCTCATAGGAGGGCGGCAGGTGAGACAGGCTCTGGAAGGAGCGAGAGAAAGACAGGTCGTAGGGCTCCGTCTGCGACGTCAGGATGCCGCTTATCCGATTGTTTTCTGGAGACACATACATACATATACAGACACAGAAAGAGGAAGAAAGAAGAGATGGGCAGGCTGGCTTCTCCTCCCCACCACCAAGTACCAAGTAAACACAGCCAGGGTGGACCACCGGGGCGACCACCTGCTGGGGGCTGAGGGCCAGGACGGAGCCGGGGCCCCCGGACGGAGCCGGGGCCCCCGGACGGAGCCGGGGCCCCCGGACGGAGCCGGGGCCCCCGGACGGAGCCGGGGCCCCCGGACGGAGCCGGGGCCCCCGGACGGAGCCGGGGCCCCCGGACAGGGCCGGGAGAGTTAGTCATGCAAATATTTCCTGAAGGCTGAAGCACTGAAATCTTTACTGCCGTAAGTTAACAATCCTGGTTAGATCAGAAGAACTTGTCCAGTTAAAGGTACCAATGTTCGGTGGAGCCCCCCCTGTCCTGGGCTCCGTACGGGGGCCGGGGGTCAGGTGGAGCCCCCCCTGTCCTGGGCTCCGTACGGGGGCCGGGGGTCAGGTGGAGCTCCCCCTGTCCTGGGCCCTGTACGGGGGCCGGGGGTCAGGCGGAGCCCCCCTGTCCTGGGCTCCGTACGGGGGCCGGGGGTCAGGTGGAGCTCCCCCTGTCCTGGGCTCCGTACGGGGGCCGGGGGTCAGGCGGGGCCCCCCTGTCCTGGGCGGACCCCCCGGCTCGGCCCGGTTCCACACTACAGGCAGACAGGTCGTCTCTTAAGGAGCCGAACCTGTTCAAGCCTCTTTAAAGAAAAGAATCTGGGAGTCTTCTGACCTCCCCTTGTTGCCATGGTTACCACTGAGGACAGAGGACATGCCTTTGGAATTTCCAATTAGACATAAACATTCTTTTTACGTTATTCTAAGGTAATTGAAGCGTTTCATCCTACTTATTTCCATCTTTGGCTTGTCACTCGAGTTCTGTTATTGATTATAGTTTCCAGATTCAAAGGGCATCTGGAAGCGCTGCCGTGTTTCCACTGGAGCTGCAGCAACACACTCCCATCCCTCCGTGAAGACACCAGCTCGCAGGCTGCACAGTAATTAGCAAGTTTCATTCTGGCCTTCCTGCAAAACTTAAATTAGCTACAGCAGATACAATTTACTGCATGACAGCTTCGTCATCTTAACCGGAAAATGACAAATGTGTGACAAACTGTCAAATGTCATCCGGCCAGAATGAGTCTGTCAGCTGAGCCCTGCGTACGTTCAGTTCATCACGGCTGATAAGAAGAGTTAACTTTGGAATTTGATGAATCCAGGAGACGATACTCAACTATCAGAGACAAACCTGAAACCTCAATTTACATAAATTAAAAGGTGTCTCAGTGTTTCCCCACCAGAGTTCATTGTGGAGGGAGCTTAGTGTGGCGGAACACAACGTACAGGAAGCTGATGAACACTGGTGGAACCAGATCAGAACTAGTTCGTCCTCCTGCCTTGGTAGAGGCTGATTCTGTTTTACTTGCAGGACGTGTTCGTCCAGTTTATCTGCCTTTGAGAAATGGTTGCATGGTTAAAACTCCGGCTAGCTGGTGGCAGTCTGGGGGTGTGAAGCTGGTCACATCAGGTGCTGACTTGACGGGTGACAGGGTTTGACGGGAGGTAACAGCGGTCCAAAGAAGAAGAGGAGGAACATGAGACAACACAGCAAACACCAGATGTGTGCTGGAGAGTGACCCTGCCGGTGACAGTGCTGTGATGTGATCGGGGACCGAGCCGGAGCAGCGCCCGGCCTCGCCGTCTTTGATGTGACGTGATATGATGCCAGGAAGACGCACGGGGGAGGTGATTGGACCAAAGCCCACTTTTACTCTCACACTTTCGCTTTATCTCTCCTTCTCACAAATGCACACACCATGCAGGTCCCATTCACCGCCGTCTTCCACGCTCTGTCAAACTTATCTGTCCAACCATGCCGCCGCCCATTTTACTCCTTAATTCTGTCTTGTCCGCTCAGTATTCCCCCTCTCTGATTTTCTCTCTCTATCTCGCCCTCCCTTGTGAGCTGTGAGTCTGTCACGCAGTGCAGAGCAGCAGGCATGGGTGCGGCTCCAGACCAGCCTCCAATGAACAGATAAAAATAGGGCTTTAGTAGCTGCTGCAGGATGGAGAGAAGGAAGAGGAAGAGGAGGAGAGATGGAGATAAGAAAAGCTAAAAAGGATAAAAGGAGACTGAAATATGACAAGGAAAAAATAGAAGGATGAAAAGAGGAGGAAAGATTGAGCGAGTAGGACGGGCGGGTTGTTTGCAGGGCCGGGCGGCGGCAGGGGGTCTCGGAAGCTGGAGGGAATGTGAGCGGACTGCATCGATACGGGGAGATTTGGCTGTGCATGCTGTCGGCTGTGTCAATAGCAAACCCGTCACTGCGGACGGGGCGACGCCACAGACCTGGATCAAATAGTCTTTGCAAATGTTGCCGAGTATCAATTCGATTCTGTATTTCTCTTATTGTTAACAAATCCCATGGAAAGATCAGAACCAGCAGTTAAATGGTCCTCCTGTCCTGTGGAACCTCATCACAGCCAGGAGCAACAGATCACCTCCGTCTGCACACCTCACGGTTCTCCAATCTTTTATTTATTTTCTTTAATTTCTTGGCCTCTAAAAGACCAGGGTCACCTGAAGACCAGGGTCCATCCACCGACCTCGGACCACAACCGACTCTCCTGCAATATAAAGACGTCATCTACTTTCCTCTTCCGCTCCGTCGTGTTTATTAGGGCCAATAAAAGGTATCTACATTAAATATAAATACAGGTCCTCCACTGTACTTCATCACCTCCTTCTTGGAGGACAGTCGTGTTCAGATGATTCAAGTAAAGCTGCTTGTATAACCATCTGGGATCATAAAGGTGGTGGAACCACATGTGCAGTCATCCTGACTTATCTGTACTTGCTGTAATTCTAGTGGCAGTTTCAGACTTCCAGTGTTTCACTTTTAGATATTTGTCCTGCATTAGTGTGTCAACTGGAAACATTCAGCAGATTTGCAAACATTCCTTTTGCAAATGGGGAAATAATACAGCAGTCGAACTACTGGATGACAGTCGAAACTCTTCTGCAGCAGCAAACAGATGCTGAAAGCAGACAGAACGTAGCAGCTCTCTAGACCTGTGAGTTCGGACCAGGAGGTTGTTGGCTGGAGTCGGCAGCAGAGAAGCTCCTGGAGGTTCCTGCAGGAGGAGTCAGACATCTGCTCAGGACTGGTGGTCTCATCAATGCTGAGACATATTGGCAGATTCTTTGGATGCAGTAACATCAGCAGGCGTCTGATCACCCAGATGTATTGTGGAGCATGGCAGCGCCCCCGTGCATGCAGCCAGAGTCATGCAGAACCATCGTGAACATCAAACATAATGAGTTCCTGATGTGAACCCTGCAGGTCCCTGATGATCCCGTCAGTGTGGCTCACAGGAGGAAGCTGAGAACCTGAATCTGCAGGAGCTGCTCGGAACGATCGTCTGCCAGGGAACCCGAAGAACCGTCGGCTGAGACGAGCTGCTACTGTTCTAACGGCAGAGGGTGGCGCTGACGAGTGGCTGAAACCATCGCACAGTATTGTCTACAAATATTAATGTATTAATACGCAGCTGAAAATACTCCACAGGAAATACAATTACTGTAGTTTTAGTAAAGATACTGGAACCATCTGCTTCAGGGAGGAACTCGATATCTGTCAGTTGTATGACAGTTGCACAGACAGGGTAGAGAGTCATTTTAGGGGATTTGATAACACTAAGAAAGATCTATAGAGCCTAACCCGAAGATCCAACCCATCCTGAGTCACCTGAGTCAGGAGGATTCTGGGACCTTCTGCCCCATAACAAACCCCACAAATAGGAGAATTAGAAGCAAATGCTATTTAAATCAGGTCTGATTACACATTAGATCTAAGTGGATGGCAGGAAAGGTCCGTGGTGTGCAGTAATGTGTGCTGGGATGTGATGAATGAGTAGTTACACTAAATTAAATGCATCTATTTATAACTTACCGCGTCTCAATGATCTGTGAGCTACCAGAACCAAGTGAAAGACAAATATTTCAGAAACATGTTGAAGCTGACAGAAACAGAGCCGCATGTTCACCAGGACTCCTGCTGCATGTGAGGGGGGGTCACGGCGGCAACCTGCATCTACAAACACATTGTGTGCTGGTTTGGGAGCCGTTCAGAGGACCTGGGATCAAAGCCTCCGTGATAGATGTGCTGTTGAATTGGATTTTTCATGTTTTTCATACATCTCCCAGGCGTTTCTCCACGCTTGTGATTTGCTTATCTGTACGTGATGTAAGTCGACCACATACACGCTCAGTCAGGCCCCTAAACAACGGACCGTTCTGGCTGCAGACTTCCAGCTCAGCCTCGGCGTCTCCAGAGCTGCTTAATGTATTTTTTTTTTTTTTTGTGATTGAAACAAACAGAATATAAATCAAATGGCAAGATCAGAGTGACTTAATAAACACAGAAGGCACTGAATATTCAGCGTCTGGCCTCCTTTCTGCCTTTTATCTCCGTTGTCTTTCCTCACTCCAGCTTCCACCTTGCATCCTTACGCAACCGCTACTCTTCACATCTGCCAGTTTGAGACCCCGCGCCAGCCTCTGCTCTCGCACAAGAACTATTTCAACCAACACCTGAATGACATCTGTAATAAAGAGCGATTCAGGCCGGTGCTCCTCGCAGCGCTGGACCAGGTTACGGTGATAACTTTTGTTCTCAGATAACAGCGAGGAATGTTGCAGGTTTCACACGCTCTGTCAACCAGAGGACGGGATGACCTCAGCAAACTGTGTTCCATTTAAAAAGAGATGGATGCTGACGGCACCCCGGTCCTGCTCTTAGAAAATTGGTCATGACTGTAGAGTGTGAAGCATTTACAATTCAATCATCACAGAAAAAACACATTTTAAATTACAGAATGATTCACGGTGAGGTGGACTGAAGGAAGTCGAGGGGTTTCTCTCACATCCGTGTCAAGCACTGTTAATGCCCAGTTCCAGGCTGCATCTGAAACACTGAGCTGAGCTGCAGATCAGCTCTGATATTCCCCTCGCTGTCTAGTTTGTCTTACCATTCTTAGGGGTGCGTGTGGGGCTACCTAGAGCCACATGGTTATAGTTGTGCTGATGGGTACCTGCAATGACAAAAGCAATGAAAGAGCTGTTCAGAGTCAATGAATAATGTATGTAATGTCTGTATCAGAGCAAGTACAGAGTGTTAGCAGTGTGAGGGGACAGTTAAAGAACTCTTTCTTATCGTCTTTTGATGGGGTTCAGTTACTAAGATGTGGTCCTATATAGACTCATTGTGAATTCCACTAATCGTGTCAACAACGAGCCTCATCACCAGACTTATGAGGTGAAATCTGTCTTTCATTCTCAAATTAAGCATATGAACATAAAGAAAGACCAGGAGGAACTGTGATGATGTGTGACTGTACAGATGGATGCTGTGACCTCTGTGTGACCCTGCAAAACATGTTGATATCAAACAGGGTTTAGAGAGTCAGAGTGGATACTGGTACATTACAGACTCCAAGAAGATAACATGAAATATACAGTGCTGGCATTCAATGTTCCTGGAAGACCTGGACTCTATATTCTTTGTAAGTTATATTATTTAGAAGCACAGAGAAACAAGTACTGATGCGTTCACTGTAACGTGTAATTCCACAGACGCACTGCAAACAACAAGCAAGTGGAGGAGACACGTTCACATCATTCTCAGGAAAAATGCTGAAATAATCAATATTAGAAATAAAATCACAAGTTTGAGCCAAAAGCAACACTGCAAATACACAGAGGCAAACAGAAACACTGCAGGGCAGACAACAAGCACAGGAACCCAGTGGTTCTACACAGACCCCCAAACCACGCAGGAACATTGAACTCAGCATGAACATCCGCTTCCGAGGTTGCTGACTGTTTCTTTGCAAATTACAAAGTTATTGTATTATTTAGTGTTATTTAATTCACAGTGAAGAAAGAGACAGGATGAAATGTAACCTGAATCAAACCATGGATGATGTGGTACAGGCCCCCGCTAACCAGCTAACAGGCCTGCTGCTAACAGGCTAACAGGCCCGCTGCTAACAGGCTAGCTGCTAACAGGCCCGCCGCTAACAGGCCTGCCGCTAACAGGCTAACAGGCCCGCTGCTAACAGGCTAGCTGCTAACAGGCCCGCCGCTAACAGGCCTGCCGCTAACAGGCTAGGCACTAACAGGTTAACAGGCCTGCCCGCTAACAGGCTAGCCACTAATAGGCTAACAGGCCCGCCGCTAACAGGAAAACAGGCCTGCCGCTAACAACAGGCTAACACGCCCGCTGCTAACAGGCTAACAGGCTAGCATCCAACAGGCCCGCAGCAACCAGGACAAACTATTGGGACTAATGTTCTTCCTTCCACGTAAACCACCTGTAAACCTTTCTTATAATTGTTGTGGTCCTTCGTCCTTCATAGCGATGTTTGTTACTTTGCTTGAGACTTCCACCAAGGAAAGTATGAGAACACGAGACGCCGTCTCAGCAGCAGGACGCTGAAGGATCTATTGAGGTTCTGTTGTCTGTCCTGTAGATGCTCTCAAACTGCCTCTAGAAGAGCTGCTTGTTATCACCCAGTGAAACAGTTCCCTCAGCAGAAGGACAAATAAACAAAGATGGCTGACCACAAACTCTCTCACAAAACTACAGATCTTTTAAACAAGCGACTATTGTTATCTGCCATATTGACTGGACACATTGTGGTAAATGTTTCTATCGTGTAAAGTGATCGTATGAGGCTCCTGCACAGGCAGCGACGCAGCGACGCAGCAGCCTCCTGTTAGCAGCGGATCTGTGGTTGCTGTGTCTGTCCTCGTTCGTCGTGCCTTCCGCAGGATTACACAAAAGATAGCGAGCTTCATGACACCTGTTGTATGAATGGAACATGGGCCAAAGAAGAAGCCCACATGTCCTCTGCTTCTGTTAACCATGTGAGATACGGCCCTTCACTGCCAGACCTCCTGCTGCTGCTGGACGAGTCAACAGGCAGCTGATTGCAACACGTTTCACACATCAGCTCAAAGACGTCAGTTTAAGACTTGTTGCATACGTGGTCGACTAGGAGTCTCTGTTTCATTCTGGGACGTGGCCACGGATCCAGTTCAGTTGATATGGAAGCACCTGTTAACATGTTTACTAAGTCTCATAGTCACTTGATTAGAAACAGACAGAATCTGTTCTGTGATGCGGATCATGAATTGCAGATAAAAGCCTCTCCACTGAGTCGGAGTTATCTCATCTTTCGCTGCTGCCTGAAATCCCCGTCAGGTTTCGGTTGTGCTGTGACGCCCTGCCCGTGCTGTGTTCTCCATCTCGCAGGCTGCAGAGCCCATTTGTGATTTTCGGCTAAATAAATCAAATTGAAACGTGTTTGCAGAGCTGATGTCACATTGTTCAGTGTGTTTCTGAGCTGTTGTATCTAAATGCGGCTCTTCTCTTTGTTTACTTGTGTTTTCTTAGGTTGAAGTGCTTCGCGCCCCCTCAGCCAGTGTAGATTTCATTAGACACACACACACACACACACACACACACACACACCCCCACAGCAGACCTCTGTCTCTGGTCATTGCCTCTCTTCCTCCGGCTCTCTGTATGCATGATGACAGTGTAATCAGCAGTCACAGTCTGCGCTGCTGTCATCTGGGGAGCAGAGCCATTTTAATTTCAATCCAGAGAGTAAACAACAGTTGCACTGAATTATCTGTCCGTCCTCCAGTGCAGGAGTGTTTGTGGTTGACAGGCGGTGCTGCACCGCTCGCCTGGACACCGCCGTGTTAGGAGATGCAGCCCCTCGTATGAGGAAGGTGATGAATGACAGCTCCTCTCAGGGATGTGTGCTGATGTAAGCGAGGTTTTGTATGTTTGTGTTGGAGGTGGAGCAGATAGATGCAGACCATCGTAGACTGTTGCAACACGTTCGTTTGCTGTCTGCTGCTGCCGTGCCTGTTTAAAAATGCATTACAGCCAACTGCTGAAACATCCATTTACATCTGTCAGGGACGTGACGGAGGAGAGGGAGGCCCGCAGCGCTCACATCACCGCTTCAATGTTTGCTCGGGGTATGGAGATAGATGGGATGTGTCTTCTGTGTTTTCCTACTCTTCTCTTTTTTTTTTTTATATATATACAAAATGCTTAACTGTGAAGCTCACAGAAGAGATTATTCAAGATTATTCCCCGACATCTCAGACTGTGTCTCATGAATACATTAGATTATCAGAATTGTAAATGTCTGCATAGGAACTACTTGTTGTACGACACAGAGGAAGCACACACAGGAAGTGATGGAACTCACACTGGTGATGACAATGGACATGAATTCATCTAAGATTAAATATTACATTTCTAATTGGAATTTAATCCATGTACTGTTTATATAAACACACTCAACAATTCCCCCAAAACTATTTAAACAGGAAGAACATTGAGCAGAACCAAACACAGGGGCGGCGGCCTTCTGCCTCAACCAGGATAGAAGAACTAATCCCTCTAAACTTGTGTGGTAACTTTACCTGTTGTAACAACTGTTCAATATCAGCTTCCTGCAGCTTCCTCTAAATCCCTTCATTGAAACAGTTCATAACGGGACAGCTGACAGCGACTGGAGATAACAACCGTCCAACAGCTTCTCATCACTGAGCAGTTTGTTTAGCACAGTTTACACAGCGGAGCTGGAAGGAGCTGCAGTGATGTGCTGTGAGCCGGAGAGGCCTGCTGAGGACGTCACACACAACAACAGTGACAGGAGGTTTGTACCAGACCGAGGACGTGTAATCCAAACGGATTCACACTCCACTCACAGTGATACACCTGCAAAGTGTGGAGTAGGTGATGAAAGGTTATCGAGGAAAGTGAGGACAAACACCGGACTCAGAGACGCTGGTGTCTTTGTGTTCGTGTCTTATCTGGTGTGCGTGATTGGATGTCAGCTCCCCGTCAGGTGGCTGAACTGAACTGGATTAAAACTGTCATTCAGCCGCCGGAAACAATCCCTCATTCTAAGGAGTGTAAAATATTTAGGACCGTATTTCTCAGATAATCTGAGCCTGTTTTATTCATAGTTTTTTAGATTTGAATCACTATGAAAAAATA